>JBCJKH010006601.1:32305-45859 GCA_039877255.1 Loriculus beryllinus | reverse complement strand
AGTATTTTGCCATCTTCATCATAAAACATTTCTTCCTTACATCTAGTCTAAATCTACCCTCTTTCAGTTTAAAGTTATTACCTCTCATTATATCACTATACACCCTTGTAAAAAGTCCCACTCTAGCTTTCTAGTAGGCCCCCTTTATGTACTGGAAGGCTACTTTGAGGGGTCCACTGAGCCTTCTCTTCTCTGGGCTGAATCCCCAGCTGTCTCAGCCTGTCTCCATAGGAGAGGTGCTCCAGCACTCTGATTATCTTGTGGGTCTCATCCAGACTCATCCAAACATGTCCATGTCTCTTTTATGCCAGGAGGTGTGTGGGGGAAGACAAAGCTAAACCCAGTACTCCTCACGGAGTCAGGGTCTCATCAGAGATTTTAATTCTTAGTCTGAAACTGGTGAGAAATTCTGCCATTGATTTTACTGGGCTAGGATTTCAGCCTTGCTATTGTACCATCACCATATAGACAATACATTTTCTTGGGCAAAGGATTGCAGCGAGGGTTAAGATTTTAATTTCATTTTATCTCAATTACATATCTCATGTAGGTCACTCCTCTGTCTATGTGGTTTGTTTTCCCCATCACCTATCCTTTATGCTGCTTGTTCATCTCAAACATGAAGGTTTTGGAACAGCGTCTCCCTTGCACATTACATTACCTCAAGGTTTGAAAGTAATTGAAATATTTAGATGCTATTGCTATATGAATAATAACAATTAAAATGCTATTCTTTGGAGAAATCCAAGCTTGCCTGCTGAATGGATTAATCTAATTCTTTATAAGAACAAGGCATATATTTTTTAAGTATGTTTAATTTTTAACACTGGGTTTCAGCTATTATTACAAGTCTGTGCAAAAATGTATGCATTCTGAATTTCTACAAAAATAAGTTTGTTTTCTTTAAAAATAATGAGTTTATACTAGTTATTTTTGGTTATGTTTCAGACCAAAATAACACTGTAACTAGCTGCAGAAAGTCTTGTGGCTCTCACCACAGCAGGTTTTAAATCTCATGGAGTCAATGGTGCAGTTTTCATTTAGAAAAATAGATGAAAATAAAGAGCTTTCTAGATTTGTTTTTCCAGGCCAGGATAGAGGTATGACCAGCCTAAAGTAGTTTCTGCAGTCAAACACTTTAGAATAATGTTGAAATCTATCAAAACCATAGCATTTTTCTTCAAAAAGGTGCTCTTACTTTGTTCTGTCTGCAGTGTGTTAAGCAGCCAAAACAACTCCATTTGAAAGTTATACCTCTAGAAAAATTAACTGGGGGGAAAAAACCTCCAGTAATTAATTCATATTCTACAAATGTAGGATCGTCAATAAATTTCAATATGGTAAAATGTTTGAGAAATAAAATGTTTCTGATGCCAGTATTTCCAGAGTAGTCATTGGCTCAGACTTTATTCCGTACCTTCTGCCATTCTGGCAAATAAATAAAAGAGTTAATGTGATCAAGGTGCCACTGAAGTGAATTTTAAATCAAAATACTTCTCTGAGCTGGTAACAACAGCTCTGCTCTCTTTTTATTTAGATATCTTTAAAAATCCAGACTTTATAATGATCCTCCAAAAAATGGGAAATATATTTTGTAGTTGTTTAGAAATACCTGGTTTTCTACTCCTTCATGCTCTACAGTAGGTCTCAGGGAACAGCAGTACATAAAGTTCACTTGATTTTTCCTTCCTGTTGAGTTTCTCTTTTCTATTGTCAACAACGTTACCACATCACATGTACAAACTGCTGCAGGTGGTAATCTGGCTTTTCTTATCTCTTTTTTGAAGCATCTTGCTCCTTCCTGGGCCTTGTCAAATAAGCAATAAAAGGTTACAATAATTTCCGTGGGAACAGAACCTTGCTGCTAAAGGAACACAACAGTGAACTTGTTTCTTCACTTTAAGGACCATTCAGAGCAGGTATTTTTCAAGAGCAGTGTTCAGATGAACTTGAGGAGAAAGGAGAAAGTTTAAGAAGATTTTAATTGAGTCTGAATATCTTGTAGAAGGCAGACTCTAACCCTAGATTTCAGCATGCTCAGAAAGACCAAATTATTCCTAGTTTTAGTAAAAGTCTCATGTAAGATAATGTGAAAGCCTGCCTTTTCAGTTGTGAGTTACTCGGACAGCAGGTCACTGAAAGAAAGATGATCTCTATAAGACAGAGAATCTGAATCAAAAAAGCCTGAAATTGTGAACACAAAATTAAAGAGGATTAAACTTCATATCCACCAAGAGAAGAACTGCCTGAATCAGACAGATGTCGTTCAAGCTCTTTCTTTGTGCTTAGTGTTATGCCGCAACCTAAGCAACAATAGAAATGGAGGAAAGGACAGAATTAGGGATTCTGGCATCTGCTATGGTTTTTAGCCAAGCTGGTTTCCCAAAAAATAATAGAAATTCCAAAAGATTCCTGTCATCTTCCAAAAGCTAAGCAGCCAGGTAGAGGAGAGAACAAGACGCTCCTGTCAACCTGTGTTTATTACACATCAGCAGCCCACACAAGAAAGCAGCATTAGAGCTCTCTGAAACTGGAAATACTTAGAATTGGGGACACCAGAAAATTCAGTTCTGAGGAAAAAGAACACAAGAAATGCATTTTTTAGCATCAGTGCCCAGAGAATTACTCGGTTTTGTTGTCAGAGCATTACTTGGTTTTGTTGTATTGGTAACGTTGCCTTGTGATGGCAATTGTAATTTTTGCTTCTGCCTTGAGAACTTCACTTACAGGTGAGTCCCACTCTTCAGCTGGTCAGAGCAAGCTGCCACATTAATCTCTACAGAGACCAAAAAGATTTCTGGTGATGCCCAAGACAATTTAAGACCTGGAGAGCTCCTGAACTCCTTTTTCACAAGATCTGGTGGTTGATAACCACCTTTTGTGTCCCCACTCACAAAATCTGTCATTTCAAGTTAAGCAGATGTGGTTTTTCTGGTCAATGATGGTGACAGCAGTGAAGGTGATGGCAGGCCAGAAGTTCTACATGAAACCAGTGCTGCTTAGTGCTCCCAGGTAATTTTGAACATAAGGAAAAAAAGAAAGAATAAAAGGAGGCATGAACATCCTATCCTACCCATATTTGGGTGCCTTCAAAGACCAGAGGTCTTGCTTGGCAAGGGAGGCACAGGATAAATCCTCTCCTGAAGCAGATAGTCTGAGGCAAGAAGCTCTTTTCCCATTATGTCCACCAAAAATGAGGTTTCGTATGGACAGAAACCATTTATGATGGTGGGCTGAATGTGACAAATCAACGACTAATAAGATATCTAAGGGCAGAAACATTAACATCCTTAAAAGAAAAGAAAAAACTTCATTTCTGCTAATAATTTTTCATTTATTTTTGTAGTGTCAATTTCTGTTTTGATTTGGTTTGAACAAATTTTTTTTTTAACTTTCTTGGTTCAGTTCCAGATTATAAACTCTATTATTTGCTGAGCTCAACAGAATGTAGTTTATAAAGAGAATCTAAGAGAGTTATAGGCCTGTTGGTCCAGAAAAAAATATGTTTACAGACATTGCAGTATTTCACTTGGATAATGTCAAAACTGCAACATAAAAAATGAAACATGCATAGGAATATAATGCTAAAATTACAGTCCAGGAGTTAAAAATAAAATAATGGAAAAACTGTTGAATGGCAACATTTTGCCATAATAAAATAAATTTCGTTGACACTTGAAAAGAAAAGAAAAGAAAAATTGGTACTATTAATTTTCATTGCCTCCAATTAGATATTGTCAAAGTTAACACAACTCCCAAATGTTTCATATTTGATAAAACCACAGTTTTTGCTGTAAGATGAAGAATTTTTTTTTTAAATACTACTGGAAATTTATAACTACAATAGCATAATATTGACCTGCTGTGGTCTGTGACAATCCCAGCTGTATTAAAAAAATATTGAAGTGGGATTCAGTTTTTTTCTGTGCATCTTAGAAAGGAAAGGGAAATGAATACATACGAATATTTTACAGTGGCAAAAACCATTGGTGAAATTAAATGGAAGCTGGCAAGAGGAATATACTCTGAAGCAAATGGCCTAGGGCTGGGAGATTTGAGTGCTCTGTTACAGGAAGAAGTGTGATTTCCTGCAGCCTTGATCTTCCTGAGGTCACCAACTGCACCTTTTCATACACCTCCTCAGAAGATGGTGGAAACTGAGTAACTGGGCACTCACCTGTACTTTAAAGTGCTCTATCCACCACCAGACTTCGGTCCAGGACAAAAAAAGTAGGAGAAATTGGGAGGTAGAAGGGAGGAAGTGGCCTTGAGGGTCATGCCCTATAATAAGAACAGATGTGAGTTATCCCATACCACTTGGTCCAGGGATGAGGGTTTAGCCTGTGTGTTGTGGAAACACTTGAGAGAGAGCTGGGAGCCCCAGTCTTCTGTCCAATTAAACAGAGCTCATCCAACAGCTTCAAATTACTGGACTGGGAGAGAATGGGCTGGTGGGTCTCTGAACAGAAACATACGTGCGTACAGTAAATGCAAGTTGAATGTAAAATAAATACAGAGAACAGTTTGTGATCACTTCTTTTTTCTTTGCTATGTGTTGCAATGACTGTCAACTGACATTGTAAACTTAATGAGGTGCTAAAAGTCTTAAGACATAAACTTGCAACATGGAAATCCCAGCCATTTTCCCCTAGCTTTTCTGGGAAAGCAAATGGAGGTGATGAAGGCACTGAGCCTTCCACACTTCCCACACTTACCCAGGAAACTTAACCATCAGCAGTAGTCATGCAGCATTCAGTGAACTAGAGAAGAAAAAACACATCCACCCTTGGGATCTCAAGATCCCAAGCACTGCTTTGCCTTCTTTTCAGGGAGTATGTGCACACAGATTTTAGAAATTACAAGGGAAATAAACCTGAGCTTTTTCTCACAGGGTATCTGGATGCAGCATCTTCTCTAAGACAGCTCACCTAATGTGAGTGAGGAGAAGCTGAATCTGTCTTTGTGGATGTCATGGGTATGACTTCATTGACCAGGGCTGGGAAAGGTTGGACTGGTTTGCCAAGAATCACATTTGGTGCAGAAACATCAATAAAGTTGTGTGGTAAGAGCCTGTCTCTTTCTATGTCAGCTTCAGTCATGTAACTAAGGTGGTGGAGGTAAATAAGATTCACTAAAGCCTTAGAAAATAATGCAAAAAAAAAAAAAAGGAAAACATTTTGTAAATTGCATTTGTCATTGATCTGTAAAAAAACCCACAACTCTGTGAGCCTGCAGAAACAAAGGTACAGACAAAGGGATTTTGTTGTACTATCCATATACAGGAAAGCAGTCACCAACTGCAAGACTAGTAATGGGAGATAGAAATCTGGAAATAAGAAAAGGCAAAAAAAATGTGGTTCAGTTTTAATTGCACTGACTCATTTACAAGACACCAACATATCAAATCACTCCTTTATATTAGATGACATTTAGACAGGAGTCTGGAGGACTAGGCCTCCTCCTTTTTGTTTTGGGAGCAGGCTCCAGCCCACTTGCCTTTGTGGATGTGTGAAGGACCAGGAACTAGGATGCTTCAGGCTCTTAGTGCTCACTGTAGTAAAACCTTGGGTGGCCACATGGGTCCAAACTAGCCTTGTTGCACTGTTGCATGTGTGGGAAACAGTATGTGGCACTGTGGTGCAGCAGGCAGTCAGGCTTTTGGACCTTGTATGGTAGTGGAAAGGTTGATGTGTATAAAGAGTGTACAGATGATTTTTGTGCAGTCCTTAGTGATGTGAAGAAGGCAGTCACTACAGGGGGCAGTGCTGGTCAAAGCTCTGCAATGATACAGTTAGGGTCAGAAGGCCCATGTTTGCTGCAGTAATATAGGCATGCAAAAGGTTCTTTGACACACCTGACCCTAAATGGTGGGGTTTTCTGTCTTCCTCACTCCACTCTTCACTTCTTGAGTGCGGAGTGGAAAGATCATGTTGATCATATACCTATGTCCCATTAAAATTGTCTTTGGTCTAGTCTTGCATATGTTCCTATTAATATAGAGGGCAGTATGCAGCTACATTAAGCCAGCCCCGTCACTAAGAGATGTACCTCCAAAGAGATTTTTTTTTTTCTTTTGCTTTTCTTAATTATGAAGTTTGCCACTGGTTTTAAACAGCTCTGAGTGGTGACACAGCTGTTTTGACTGATCCCATAGAATCTCTGTCCAAGACATCTAGATTTAGAATCATATAATCATAGAATCATATAATGCTTAGAGGTGGAAAGGACCTTAAAGATCATCCAGTTCCAACCTCCTTGCCATAGGCAGGGACACCTCCCACTGGACCAGGTTACTCAAGCCCCGTCTAACCTGACCTTCTCTGGGTCTCTATGACTTCTCTGGGCAAACTGTTCCAATGTCTCATCACCTTCATAGAGGGTGTGTATATGTGCATATATGTGCACTTACGTACACACACACTTACTTGTGATTATCTTTTCAGATAAAGTCTTCCTGCTTATTTTTAATTTGTAACTAAATACTTAATTGCTTTAATGAAACACAGTTGAAGTTCACAGATCAGTAGCTGGAATTCAGGCATTTCTACCTTCTGTCTGTGGATCCTTACCAACACAAGCTCACGCTATCCTGACACACTCCGTAGCCTGATGTTCTGGGGCAATATTTCCCCCCAAAATAAAACGCTATGCTTGCATTTAGTTGCACAAGCCACTAGAAGCCTGTGTAGAAGAGAGTTTTCCAGTGACTTAACACAACACTTAAACTCGAAGTTCTCATGGGAGTTAGTGATGCACAGCCGACTGGAATTACAAACAACCTTTGAATAGAATGTCTTAGATGGAACGTATGACTCAATATGAATACCTTTCCATAAAAATAATCGTCTTGTCTCAAACCCAATCTTCTTGCTTTCAGTCACTGCCAAGAAGTGAGATGCTTTGAGACCTCACACTGGCTTTGAAAGAATGCCTTTGACATTTGTTGGATTTGGTTTGATCGGTGATCCTTTTAGTTATGAAAAAAGGAAGAAAGTTAAGAAGTGGAATGTCAAAAGCTCTGGGCAGCAAATGTAACTGAGGGGTTTTCTTAAATGCAGGTTGAAACCCGAAAACAAAGTTGGAATCAACATTTAACCATCAGGGATTAAGTCAAACCATTTCTGTGCCATTTTGCTTCCAACTAGTGTGATTGACACAATCTTTCTGTTTATATTCTTTAGCTGAACTTCTGGGATGCTGATCTTAGAGAAACCACTTAAACCACATTTCTCATCCGCTTGGGTTCTAACCAGCTCCTAGGATTAAATGACAGGCTTGTTTTCTACTAATTGCTCCTTTGCTTGTCATGTAATTTGCCCTATATACAGTACAAGCCCTTCAGTATCTGTTTAAAATCCTGTTTTCCCTCTCTCTGTTAATCTATCTTTTGTTTTTTCTCACCATTCATTGTTCTAGAATGCATGCCTATTTCTCTGCCTCTATGTGGTTTGATGAGTGTTGCTCATGCAGCGCTTTTTTTTTTTAATACATCTTTTATCAAAGCCTCTTTATTATGTGATATTTTTAAACATAATCTTTTGAATACACTTTATTTGTAATATCTTACTTTTGGGCTCTCCTACACTCTTACCTTTTCCATTTGTAGATATTTGTTTCCGTTTATTCAGTATTTACAGTTCAGTACATTTTCTGTTCCCTGGGTCTTCCTATATTCCCTTTCTCTGTGCTCATGCTTTTGGTCTTTTTATTCAGTCATTCTATTTTTGCCTTTAAAGATAATTTCTCAGTAAGGTCTCTTGGTCCTTCTGTCACTAACCTTTTCAGACTCCATTGTATTTAAGAGACCACTATTTTTTATGGTGCATTATAATAACGATGACTTAGTTCATGTTTATTTTGCAGCCACCATTGCTCATCATGCATTAGCCAAACTAGAAAAGAAATAGTATAGATTTTATTGCAAAACAGAAGCAGAATATCAGAAAGATCCTCATTTCAGTCATGGCTTCATAGCAGTGTTTAGCCTCTTATCACCATAAGGACATGTACCCCCTAATAGCTTTAGTCTGATATTTCTGTATTTTCTCAATGGTAAAGGCACGGAAAATGCTGAAAGAAAAGCCTTCACAAATTCTGTGGTAGGGAATGAATAAAGAGAGTTTTTATTAATTGTCATCAGGTGTTTGCTTGTCATCTCGCTCTCTGTTCCTTTGCCACAGAGAGGAGTGGTATTTGTCTGGCATATCCAGACAGATAAGGGTATTCCTCTGGCTAAAGCATGAAAAGCCTGCAGTGCTGTCAATGAAAATCCTTGGTGATGGTGAAAGCATATTTTTGTGAGCCTACATTCTGCTCTCATTTCAGACAGATAAAACCTGTGTTCCTGCAAGTCAAATGACAGGTAATCTGTGTTTCCACAAGGAGGCTGCATTAGGATCCTCCTGTGTTTGGAGGAGTTTGGGGCAAAATATATGGAACTAATCCTGGAACAAATCTGTGGAAACCAAACAAGTTGTTCGAGATACACATCAAAGCAGGTAAGGAATAGAAATTTCCCGGTTTTCCATATCTCAAAAGCAATCTTGCCCTCCTTTGGAATGGTATTACCAATTCTTAGTCGTAAACCTGAATTATATTAAGTTCCTTCCCTAGTTTTGGTTTGGGCTTTCCATTTTTCACATCCTTAGTTTGAAATATTTTTCTAATATATTCATATTTATTTCCAGGCATCCAGCCTACTTTTATTCTGGCTTTTGCATCTTTTTTTCCTTCTCTGTTTTAGTCCAACGTAAACGATTCCCTTTCAGCACACACAGTACCCTGCCATTTATTTAAGATTGAAAGAAGGCAAGAAAACAGTTTTCACATGCAATTTCTAGGACATCTCCAATTTTGTGGCATGTTTTGGCCAGTCCCTAGGTAAAGACCAGTCATGGTCATCAGCAAAATAAGTTAATGTGTGTGGCTAATAGAACTTGTCTACAGATTAAAGCATTTTGGTCTAATCATAGTCATATTTTAAGAGTTACTTACTAGTAGGTTTTTAGGTACTATTTGAAAACAAGAGGTGCAATGCTGCATTCAAGTAGTTTTATAGTCAACTTTTACATTACCTAAATTTGCTTTTCTAGGTATGGGGCCAGTCTGGCTCTTCGAAAAATCACCAACACAGAAAAAATGCCAAAGAAAAAGAGAGCCCTTTTGATGTTCTTTATTTCCAAGAAAGAAAAGCACGTTGTTGTTTGCTAGAAATGCATGTACTCGTTTTCATGGTCAACTTAAGTTTTACAGACTGGTGTTGGATACTTCCCTGTTTTTTTGAAGGGGTTTGTCTTTTTGCTTGTAAAAATGTATAGATTTGTTAGGGCAAATTAGCTGCTGCTTTTCAGTGTGAGTAATCACACTAAAGCCAGTGGGTTTCTCAAACTTATGTCAGGAAGGATATTAGTTCTGTTTTTATATATCATCCATTACAGTGGGGATCTGGCCCACAGATATGGTTCCGAGGCTCTGTAATAAAACACAAATATAATAGTAATGCTTTGGCTCCTTGGGTGGAACAGCTGTCTGACCTGTACTGTAACCGAACTCGGCTTTCTTCTTTAGAATAATACCAAGATTGGAATATTGTCCCTATTTGTTGCAAGAGTAGGCTGTACCCACATATTTTCTTGAGCCATTAAAGCCTTTAGTACCAAGAAAGAATTCTATTTTCAGAGTTCTTTTTATTGTAGTATGTGAAAATAACACATTAACTTTCTGGGGTCCCAATCCCTCTTTGAGCTGGATTTGCAACATGGGTATTTAGGTATCTATTCATCTGCAGGGGTTCAGTGAAAGCTCGTTATACTAGCTCTGTCTGAATTGCTTCAGAGGGATTTTGGCACCCCAGCTGCGATCTGAGCCCACATAAGGCAGAATATGGAGTTCTGGCTTGGTAGGAATAGAATGGAAAACACTCAAGAGAAGAAATGATGTTTATACTTTGCCCCTGCGTTTGGCATCTTATCCAAGATGTCAGAAAATTGATGTCCTACATGCAGAGTACTTCATGAGTGAGCAGTCACTTTCAGGATGTGGCTGACAGAAGAGGCTGTCTATTGTACATCTGCTAAGCAGGTGAAGCACTCCCTTGGCAGGTAGGAGACAAAGAGGATTCAAAAACGTGATGACACTCAAAAGAGTAGTCTGGTCCCAAAGGCAGATCCCAATCCCTCCCTGGAACATCTGGAGTTGTGAGGATGCTCTCACCTCTCCGCTCTTTATGGAACTGGGCCAGTGTTGATGAGGCAGAGCAGGTCCCTAACCCACAAGTTGTGGCATTAGCAGGAGGGTGTGGTAAATTAAATTAATGAAAAGTTAAACAGCATCAACTGACAGGAATGGTAACATCTCTTCCCAGCTCCCTGCTCCCTCCACATTGGTAGCATACCCTCTGGCTCTGTAATTAATGTGCTTGTGAAGGACTGAGATGTGGATTTAGATCTTAGTTACAGATATCTCACAGCTCTAATTAAAGATTAGAAATGTAGTCTTCCTTCTTTCCCTGTTGAGTTGGTGCCACTGCCAGACTTGGCTCAGCAGCAAGATGTTGTTTGTGATGTTGCCTTGCATTGCTTTGTTCTGAAAAGATACTCAGCATTGCCAGGACAGAGGCACTGCTGGAGATGCTCCAGTGCAGGACTCTGAATGCTCAATATGTGCTGGTACCTAATAAATAGAAAAATAGTTTTCTACCAGGACCACAAAAAGCTGTGTAATGCTTTTATGAGTGGATGGTTTTAGCACGAGTACCTAATATGCTAAGTAAGGTCATAGGTCTCCTCCTTAAATCCTTCTGGTCCTGTGCTGATTTTTTTTTCCGAAGGGCCTCAAGCCTGGCTCACAGGCTTCTTAGTACCCTTGGAAATCTGGCTATGGGTATTTCCTGTGAGTTCTTAACCGTAAGACTCCTACCACATGGATATTTAAATTTTGGGGATTTTTATGAATCCTGTCAAATTTCTCCATTCTTCTCCTCCTTCCTGCCTCTTATTTTGGTAGGTAAAGCAATATTTATATCTGAGGAACTCAAAATGGTTTTGCATCTTTCTTGTGTTATATTTCCTTCTCTAGACTCCACTAGAGCTGCTCAAATGTACTGACAATGTCTGTAAGATTGCTTTTCTTCATTTTAATATGTTTAGCAGACCAAGGATTGTAGCTGTTATGTCAGTTTGCTGTGCCAGTGACTCTAATATTTTTAGTTCCCGGTATAAAGAATGTGTATGACTGAGGATGCTTAAGAAAGTTCGAGGCTCTCTCCGGCTAGAGCACTGATGACTGAAATTCCTATTAACAACACCTTAGCTGAGAAGCAAGGTAAATGTAATTTATCTGTATGTGACACCCCCACAACCCCTTCCCCCCCAGCAGGTGGAAAAAAACTGAAGAAAAGTCTTGGCTGAGAATCTAAGGCAGTGTGTACATGTACGTCAGTTGATGCTGGCATAGGACGGTAACAATTTTCCTGTGCTCCTGCTTCCATTCCCCCTTTCTTCTTCCTTCTCCCACCACAGCAGTGTGATGAAGGTGTACTTTAAGAAAGATAATTCACTTTGGTTTTTTTGCTACTGCTGAGCACAGTGCAACTGAACACCCCTCTGGGCATGGGTTTTGGGTCTTAGGACAAAGCCGTAGTCTAGTCCTTACTGATAGAGCCAAACTCTGTTTGCTTGTTTTAAAAGCATTTGCTACAGTTGTGTCATGAAACGTTGCAGAAACAATTCATTAAAAGCAGCATAAACATGCTTAATGATCTATTAGCAAAGACGGTGGGGAAAGCTGATGGTGGGAGAAAGGCAGTCCAGTTAGTGCTGCAGCTGCATTTAGTGTCTTCCTTAAAAGAGCCTGAAAATGAAACTCTTCAGTTTCTATCCTAGCAGAGAAAAGCAGTTCATAGCGTCATAGGGTAATGAAAGCGTGAACGAATATCAGGAGGTCTCTAGTCCAGCTTCCTCATCAAAGCAGGGTCAGCTATAAAATTCTGAAAGATGATGAAAGAAGAATCAAAGATAAAAGACCTGAGTAGAGTTCAGACATTCAGACAAAAGGATCAAATCTAAAAAAAAAAAAAAAAAGAAAAAATGCAAAGCTATAAACAGGGAAGCAACAAAGTAGTTACTAATATATTGGCACAACAGAGCCATAGCTTGCAGAGGCCTTGATCCAAAGTCGGTTACAATCTGCTGAAAGATTTGCAGCAAAGTGACTTAACTATGGATCAGGTCCACAGACTGATAGTTCACGGAAAGACAAAGGAGTGGCTTGTAGTGCAGTTTGGCAATAAGAACACATTGGTAGGTTTGGTAGGTTTTCAGCAGCATTGCTACATGGTAGGGAGAATCTAATCTTGGTTCTCATTATAGGCATGTGGAAGGGCACAAAGCAGAGGTCTTTCCCCTGTCTGGGAGGGAAAGAGGCAGCTCTGAGTCTCTGTAACTGCGGTGTGCATCACAGTCATTCTCTTCTGAAGAGTTCAGCAATTCTTTGAATTTCACAAGATTAGCCCATTCCTGCAGCCTGCTAGCTCTGAATGGCAGTCCTGCTTTTGAGCATATTGCCTTGTCCCCCTATGTTGGTGTCAACTGCAAACTTGATGAAATTGCACTCTGACACCTCCTTCAGATTACTGATAAGGATGTTAAACAGGACAAGTTCCAGTATAGACCCCTTCATTGCTGCCTTGTGGAAAGTGCATCCTAAAAGCAATTTGGTAATTTGGAATGGTGAATTTCTGCCTCGAAACATCTTGAAACACACTTTGATCTGGATTGGTTTGGTTTGGATGGCTTTTTGGGGGGGCGGATTTCTTTTCATTTCCACAGAGCAAATGAGTTGCTCTCAGCATCTTGAGCCATTTTGACATGCTAAACCGAGATTCAGTTTCTGAAAGTGAACTCACCAAGTCATATCAGTTCACACTGACGGAGCTTCTTTCTTAGCATATATTCACCTCTTCTCTTTTCTCTGTTTTTTCTGTACCATTTTTTTTGTTTGTTTTTCCTCTCAGGTGCCCAAATGAATTTACTGGTGATCGCTGCCAAAACTACGTAATGGCCAGCTTCTACAGTACGTCCACTACCTTTCTGTCTGTGCCGCAGTAGAAGCATGCTCAGTCAGTGCTGCTTTCTTGTCGCTGCATCTTTCCTCCAATTATTTATTTTTAATCAATAACTGGATTTGTTGCCTAAGGCCTAATATTGATTGTCTCTGCCTGTTGCATGAAAATGATAACAAAAAGCAATTGCAGTACTCTCCTGGATTGTTTGACATTGAGGTTATGGGGAAATGAGAGACTTAGGAACATTGTAAGAGTAACACTGAACGGTGTGATATGGACTCCCCACTGACATCAAGCAGTAAAAGTGCAAAAACCATGTTTTGAAAGTCTCACATTCTATTTACCGTGAAATCCTAATGAATCTTTGCGGAGGGTAGAACTCCCCGAGCAAAGGGAAAGGTAGCTAATCCTCTGCTTACATATGAGATTTGTACTCAGACCTACAAGTTAAAGGTAATTGCCATGCTTACATTGGTTCTAATGAGTACATA
>JBCJKH010006601.1:0-32205 GCA_039877255.1 Loriculus beryllinus | reverse complement strand
GATTACTGATAAGGATGCTAAACAGGACAAGTTCCAGTATAGACCCCTTCATTGCTGGCTTGTCACTGCCCACCAGGTAGAGTACAACCCATTAACCACTAACCTGTAAAACCAATTGTCAGACCAGTTTTTTACTCACTTGTTTTTCCACCTGTTGAGACCTTAATATTGTAACTCAGATACAAGATTATTTTGGGAGACAGTGTCTAAAGCCCTGCTGGAATCAAAGTAAAGGACACTCACTACCTTCCTCTTAGCTAGAAATCCAGGAAATTTATCATAGAAGGATAACAGATTAGTCAAGTGTGATTTACTTCTGGTAAATCCATGCTGGCAATCTGCATTTGCTTCTCTACGTGCCCAGGACCAGTATTTTGTCTGGATCAAGTTTTTGTCTGTAATCCCTGACTTGGTTCTCATACTGTGCTATTAGCAGCAACCCTCTCTGAATTCTTTCATTTAACACAGAGACTTGAGAGAACTTGTTGGGCTATGACATCTCTATACACAAGCAAACAAGGTATTAAGTACATCAACTTGTCTGCTGTCACTCAGCCACTGTGCTGCTTCACATTTACCTTGTTCAGCCTTTTAATACCAATCTGGTTGTAGAAGCTCTTTTTGTTACCCTTGACATTCCTTGAAAGTCTTGACTCCTGCTGACTTTTGACTTTTGTGACAACATCTCTGTGTGCCCTATGTGCCAATGTATCCAGTTTCATCTTTAATATCCTGGCCCTGTTTTCCTTTTATGTTGCCTTTTTGCGTTGGAGCTGTCGTGACTTTCCTGCTAAATCTTATCCTGGTAAGTCTGCTTGGTTTCCAAAGGATTGTGATGAACTGCTCTTTAACGACCTGCTAGCATCTCTGATCAGCTCATCCTTTTTAGTGAATCTAACTGTTGCCCATCTTGTACCTGAGCCAAGAAGTTATCTCCTTCCACAAACCCCTTTGTATCTTCTTACCAGCAGCTGTCAGGAAGGTTAAATTTCCCTTTGAGATCCACAGTCTGTGATTCAGAGATTTCCATACAATTGAGTTACTGCAATGATGGAAATACAGTGCTGACCAATGAGACGTTAGTGCAGATTGCTTCAGCTATAAAACTGTAGAAAACTAATCTTAGGATCATAGGATCATTGAAGTTCAAGTGGAAAAAGAACTCAGGTACCATTGCCTCTATTGAGGGCACCTGTGAAATCAGACCAGATTGTTCAGGTCTTTATCTGTATGGGTTTTGAAAACCTTCAAGGGTGAAGAGTGCACAGCATCTCTGGGCAATCTCTTTCCATACTTGACTGTCCTCACCTTCTTATGGTTAACAGTAAACAAGCAAAAAAAGAGAAGAAAGGGATATGTTCATCATCATTTTGTGGGTGACAATTTAATGCATCCACTAGCAAATAGTCATAAACTTTTTTTAATAGCTAAGAGATCATGAAAGAAATTATAAACCATTCTGTGACATAGCCATTGAAAGACAAGTAGAATTTTTGTCAACAAATCAGTCTTCATTTTAAGATGTCATCAGCAGAATTTTAGTGTGTCAGCAGCTTCTTTTCAGAGGCTCCCTCCATCAGATCTGCAGTGAGTATGGTCATTGCAATACTACACTCTATAATAAGTATTAAGACATTTTTAAATTCAGCCTTATTTTGCTCCTATGGTCTGAGGTTACATTGGTGCTGACTGAGGAAGGCACAACATTGTAAAACAACATTATCTCCTATCATATCAAAGGCATATGTCTTACAGTTACGTTGTCACCACAGAAATTTTGTAGAGTAACAGAATGATATTGCATTGCAATCATATTAGTACCAGTTGCACTCTGACATAATTTTATACCCTCCTTTTCCCACCAGTGTTTCAAGTTTGGTATTTGTATGCAGCAATTTGGGACATATTTTGGTAATGATGTAGGTTTATAAAAACCATAACATAGATGATTCATGCAAAACTTTTTTCCTCTTTTTTTTTCCTTATTTCTGGACAACTTCTGGCAAAACTTCCAAAACCAACCACTAATATAACATAAATATAGAGGATACTTTTCTATTTCTAGAGGTAAATGTACTTGAAATGGGGCTTTATTTTAGCACTTTAAGGGCTGCCAGCATACAGTCATGTCCTACCATCTGGAGTCATACTCACTTGGAAAGCAAAGCAGTGTCCATTTGCAGTCATGACTATTTGCGCTAGCTCCTACTTTCCCTCCCCCTCCCCAGGATGTTTTGGTTTTGTTTCTAGCAATGGCCATTTTAGCTCCAAGAAAGGTATGCATTTCTAGCAACAATAAGATCCAAGAAGAGACCTCACCCTGAAATGACTGAAAGTGCTCTTTGTAGGAAGCGTCGACCCTCCTTATAATGAGACTCTCTATTAAGATGAGAGAGGTTTGGCAAGTCTGAGGGACAGGCTGAACAGGTTCCTCTGCATGAGGAATTCACCCCTTTTAGTAGCAAATAGGTAAACGTTGTCCCTGGACTGGTGCAAACACATGACGTACCCCTGCACCACTGAAAAATGATCAGACATGCAGTTCTGACCTGTTCATGAGGATATGCTGTAGCAGAGGAGCTTTCAAAAAGACTCTAGTTCTTTTTAATATGTTCTTCAGCCTGGCCCTGCCTCTGCTCCTGAGCTTATCTTTTGGGAAGATGGGCCAAGTTGGAGAGGGCAGGTGAGAGAAGGCATTGCACACTAATCTGAAGAGGTGTGCTGTGCCAGAAGCTTTCCCTTGGACAATGTGTACTTGAACAGACCTGTGCCATTTGTTCGGTGCTCCAGCAACCAGAAGCTACAGCCTGCACCACTGTAACCAACAGTAAGAGAGAAGAGAGTCTGGGATGTGTCAGCTGCATCTGTGGCCACTATCGAAGGGACTGATGGGCAACAAAGGAGCTGAAGAAATTCTGGCAGAGAACCAGAAACTTTTCCATCCTACAATCCAGAGAGATATCCCAAATATCCTGCTGCTGGCCTCTCTGAGAGACTGGTGTTTTTGAACTTCTGAACTCTTCATATGGAGAAGTAAACTGTGAAATATTTGAAACAGGGAGCTCTACCAGGCTCTCCCACATTCCAGCAGATGCCTTTTTTTGGTGGGCAGTAAAGGCCTTCACTCTGTTTCTGTGTGGCTCCATGACTGATTTTTTCACAGGTATAAATCAGAAATGCAATGGCGCAAGCCTCCAGGATATTTAAGTTCCTTCTACTGAAAATTAATCAGCACACTGATTCTCAATTATCAGATGTATGCTTTTCCATGTAGATTTTTGTGAATATTGGCTAAAATATGATCTATTCCAATTTAGATTCTCACAAATAGGTTTCCAGTGCAAACCTGGAACTGAGCACAAATCCAGGCCCTGCTCACCAAGCCACTATCTGCTCTTTATTTAAGTTACTTCAAAAACAAATGCTTCTCCCATGTTGCCTACAGTACGTGAGCTGATTAACATAAGTAAAATAAATTGGTTAATAAATTTGCAAGTACCATCAGGACATTCCTGTGTAAAAAACTCATGAGTACATAGTCCTTCTGACATAAATTTTATTCAGTTTCTTGCTGTCCCTCCCCTTACTTATCAGTGGCAACTGGCACATCCCACACAACAAAGGTCTACTTTGTCACAAGTGTCAAAGCACTGAACTAGTAATGAGCCACTGCACTTCCAATGAGAAGCTTGCATTTTGTCTTCTATTAATTTCAGTAGGAGCATCATCCCCTGCAAGCACCCCAAAAGCAAGAGGCAGACTCCAAAAGGCTATTTAGTTTGTAGGGAAGCTGAGTTGTCACCTGGTAACACTAATTTTAATGTGAGGGGTTTTTTTTAGAGAGAATCTGTGTTGACTTGAATCTTAATTTTGGATCCTTTGGTTAGATGAAATGAACCTGGGCTCTCGATTGGACCTGAGTATGTAAGACTTTGACGATTTGTGCCTAATCTCTTTGTACAAGGCAAAGTCAAATCTTTCCTATTTGCTCTTTAATGCCTAACAAATTTTGATTGCTATTTAAAAATAGTAATCTCTGATAACGACTCATTTGTTGAAGTTATTACTTGCCGTTAGTTTTCTTTTAACAGAGCTAGAGATAAGAGCAAAACTGGATTATAATATTTTTATAATACAATCTTGGGTTTTATTGGATTTTTTTTTTAAGCAAACAAATCCAGAAAGTCTGACCTTCCATTTTAATTTGAAATGCATGCATTAATGGAATTAGGTACAAATCAGAGTTTAACATCTTGAAATTATTAACATTTTTTGATTCCTTTTCACTTACTTAAGAGTCTTTTTGGCTGAGCATGTAGAACTGAAATGGTGAATTAGTAACTACACAGAGACCTGGAGTATGGTACATGATTGCCCATTATCAGATAAGAAAACCAAATCCAAAGAGTGGGTATAGTTTTTGCAAAGAGATATTTGTTTTTACAGAAATACCTGTTTTGACCTGCTGGTTTGGCAGATAGCCATTCATTTAAAACAAAAGATAGATGAAACAGCTTCTCTTTAATCTTGCTCTAGCGTCTAAAACAGCTGTTGCTATGGGAAATATGTTTCCCATGCAACTCTCCTGAATATTACACGGTGATCCTAATCCTTGCCTTATGCACACATTCAGAAAAGAGAAAGGTAGTGGGGTTTTGTTTGTCCTTCCCTTCTGCCCTCTTCTGTATTTGGTCTGTTCAACCTGTAAATGTACTGCTTATTTCCATTGCATTTCACTCTATAGAACACGATACATCTTTTAATGAGCCACTTTCTTGCTATCTTATGAATATTCAGATAACATTTGAAATTACTAGGTGAAATGAAAAGTAAGTTAAATACCAGTACCCACTTGGTTAAGCTGCCATGCTATTGTCATATTGCTACAGAAATGCCAGCCAAATTTCCCAGGTGTGCTTTCCACATCTCTCACATGACATCAAAATAAAACCTCTGCATTGAAATAACGCATACAAATATGCTGGTGTTTATCAAGGAAAAAAACCCCACGCATGCTGTAAGTTCATCCAAAAGAAACTACATTAAAGATCCGGTGTGAGACAGAATTTTGGATGAGCTCTAAGCAACTTTTCATCAGCATGGTTCTCTGAAGAGAAACACTTTCCAGTGTTGCTCCTCTTTATAAATGTGCTAACTTCAGACGTTACCAAGCACCCAAACAACTGGGCTGTTTCAGACTTGCAGTACATTAATAAATGATGATGTTTATGAAAGATATTGCAGACATTTTCCAGGGCTGCACAAAGCCTGAAAAAAGAGAAATCCAAA
Source organism: Loriculus beryllinus (assembly GCA_039877255.1). Taxonomy (NCBI): domain Eukaryota; kingdom Metazoa; phylum Chordata; class Aves; order Psittaciformes; family Psittacidae; genus Loriculus; species Loriculus beryllinus. Next base: position 26,916 of record JBCJKH010006601.1, on the reverse strand, counting down.
AGAAGTCTCTAAGGTCTTTTTTTTTTTTTTTGTGGGGGGGGGCAAGGACATATAAGCTTAATGCAGGCAGTCTACTATGAGTTGAAAGGTCACTGCCGACTGCCTGTGATCTTGGTGCTAGAGAAAGGGCAGATGTCTCCAGAGCAAGCACGCCGGCTGTCAGAACTGGCAGCCCTGTGTTTATTTGTTGTGGCAGTGTCTTCAACAGTAGCTCAGCAGAAGGTTGCTAAATGCAAATATAATTAGAAAGGTCTGAAAATCCTTTACTGTAGAGCCTAAGCAGCAGAGGGAATGAGTAAGCAGATCTGGAGGAACAGGCTGTGTATCTCTTCAATGGGCTCCTTGTCAGAGAAGGTGATACAAATCCTCTCACCTTTTGTTTAAAGTCTCATCACGCAGCTTTGAGGAAGATTTCAGATCACTCATTATGTTTAATGAATGGGATTGTTTGTGTATGAAGTCATCAAAATGTCACACCTCAGCTAATTACTGTAATAGGGCCTCTGTGGTGGAAATTAAGTATGAATGCATGAAGAAATCAAACAGCAGAAAACAGGTATGTGTGCACGCACACCTACTCTCTCTGCACTACCTGTAGTTTTTTACCTTGCTCAGTGACATCTTTCTTCTGTGTGCTGTGACTTACTGCCCTCAGTGCCCTCAAGTGTGCAGAGACAGACAAACCTCTAAGGAGCAGGTATGTCTACTGGTCGATCTTACACTTTTCTGGTGACCATCAAGTGCCTTGGAGCTTCCCTGATGCTCTCCCAGCCTTCCGTGGGGTTATGTGCTTTGCTGTATGGTCTGCAGCAATCATATCACAAGTTTCTCAAGAGATACTTTGGTATATGGTTGTGTTCTAGAGGGTTCTGATATAGCTCTGACAAGCTTTAAGTGGGGATTTCAGAGGGCCTTTAAAATGCTTTCACAGGCCTTTACTTTGTCTTTCTCTAGCAGCCCAGCTATACAGCATGTCAACATTTTTGGTAGTTTTGGGTTCTTCCTCAATGACTCTATGACCAACTGGAAGAAATTAGAGCTAGAGAGGGGGTACACATACCAGCACCATTGCTGTGAAATAGAATATCAGTGTTTGTCAAATACTCATGCAATGGATGTGCAGAATATGAGTTAGGCAGACATGATGAAACAGCTGAAGCTGTTGGATTGGCAAGTATGCAGGTTCCAGAAATCCGGCTTATAGAGAGAACCAATATTCATGTTCTTGCAAGCGGCATCTATTCTAAGTGTTGTACTTGCTCTTCACTCCAATTTTGCAGATGACCAAAGAATGAAGATTTTAAAAGGCAGGAGAGAGAATTTGTCATCAATTACATAGCACGTACGAAATATATGTATTTTCAAGTTGTTAACAATTTACATGAAGATCTTTGCTTTACATGTGTTCAGGACATTGTCCATGGAGTCATTAAAAGAAGAAAAGTTCTAGACTGAGGGATGCATAAAAAGCATGTAATACAAAGTCTTTTGTGATGTTCACTGTCCAGAAAACAATCCACTCAGTATGCAAGACATATATCTTGAAGAGAAGGGAGAAGAGAAGCAGTGGAAGGCAGCAGTCATCTGTAATCTTCTAAGACAGCAAACACATCACAAGTAACAATTTGTCAATAGGCCCAGTTGCAAATAGAGGAAAAAGCACTAGGGCTATCACAATATCCGAAAACAGAAGGCTAGAGGATACATAGCTTAAAGATGCAGCTTATGTGAAATGGGAAAGTAGAAAACAATTGCCTGAACTGAGACGTGCTCTTTTAATTCTGTTCCTTCTCTTGATAAAAATATCTGGCTAAATTAAGCTCTGATGTAACTGCCACAGTCAGTGGAGTTACACTGAGGATAAATTGCTGCCATAAATCATCAGAATTAATGGCAATTGTGTCTTCATGCCAGAAATCAAACTGGTTCATTACAACAACATTTTTTTTGACACCAAAGCTAAATTTAATTTGCTTTCTATACAACAAAATAAACCTAAGCTTTGATATGTAAATAAGTGCCCATGTCCTGGCAAACATGTCTCCAAGCCTTAATCTACCAGCTATGTGCATGAGAGGGTACAGCATCCCCCTTCTGCCATTCACTTTCCCTTCATGTGTGCCTGGTTCAATGCCACCTTCCTGCATGTGCTTGGAAGGTAGGGCTTTTGGAGTGCATGGAGGCAGGTGTGTGATAAGGAAACATACACGCTGTACTGTGCTTCATACCCTGATCTTGCTTTGTACAAAACATGCATACCCAACACTTGGTGCATCCTTAGAGTGGCAAAGAAAATTTCTGCTCCTCCGCATAATAGCACTGTAGGAGGGTGTATGAATGATGGAAGGGAATGGGATTAAAAGAAAAGGAGTTTTGTATACTGTCTCAGATTTCTCATGACAAATAAGCTAACATGAAACAAACCAGCCCAGCTGAAGCAGGGAGCCTTTACATTTCATCCAAGTGTTTTAATGGGTAGCTTACTCTGACATGCTCTTGGACCTTGCCTCATTTTGTTGCCATGGAATCCTCCTCATAAACAAAAGCAGAGACCATTCCTGCACATGAGCACAGTGGGAGATACCAGATGGACAGAGCTGAAGATGAGAGCCACTTCTTTATGTGGGGAACAGGATGTGAAATGTTTTTGCATACTTGCTTCATAATTTTGACTTCAGGGACCTTTGTGAAGAGTCAAAGGTGGCACAGCTCTTATTCTTCTGGTGTGCACAGTGCAGACATGGGTATGCCCTCCATCCCCATTCTCTCCCTATTCTGCTTTGCAGAGGGAACTTATGTTTTTTTCATATCTTGTTCTGGACAAATTTTCCTTTTTTAGGAGCTAATTATTAATTTCCTACTCTAGGTAATCCAGCATTCACCAGACACTTGCACTGTAATATGCCCTGAAGTGCAACTTGCTCCACTAGCCTTACCCCTTCTGCAAGGAGGGATTGACCTTAGTGACAGCAGTCTCCAGGTTCTCAAATGATTTAGTACCAACTCCAAAGTTATACCTTAGAAGTTATACCTTAGAAGTTTGATTCTTGAACTTTCTGACTGGGACTTGAATTCCAGATGAAACACCCACTTCTCTCACTATACCACCCCAAATTATCATATTAATGATTGTGTTTGTCAGGCTTGCAGCTTTAGTTGTAGCTGCTATGACCTTAATAGGAGCCAGCTACCTCAAAGTGGGGGAATGATTATGCTTTCACTTACAATAGCAGGGGAAAATTCGACTCAAGCAGCTGTGTTGCTCCTAGCCCCTCTGGTCAGCCAGTGATGGCTGGGCATCTGATTTTCATTTGTGGGTTAGAAAACTGCCTTCACATAGCATACACCCAGAAGCTCACCCCTTAGATTGCACACTACTGACACAGTGCTAGCGTGTACTTTGCAAGTAACTTTGAGAAGCAAAAGTATTATTTTGGCAGTATTTGATGTAGCCTTTGTCTTTTATCAAAAACAATGGCAGAGGCAAACTGAGATAATGTAGGTACCTGATTTTTGTGTGAATGTGTAAGATTCCAGGTTAAGTTAATTTATTCTGTTTCTATTAAAAACTCTGCTAGTTTGAAAGGCTTCATTTACATTCCAGCTAAAGTGAAAGTTTTATTCCTAGCATGAATCTCACCATTAATCAGAGCTAGATGCAATTTACACCACCTTCAAAGGAGCCTGTAAAAAGATAAAGAAAAAAATGTTAATCAAATGGCAAAATCCACTGGGAAAAATTAGACTCAGAAATAAATTGTTTCAGCATGCATGACTTCTGTGGCATTGCCAATGTAAATCTATGCAGTAGGTCACCACAGTGGAGTCCATAGTGGCTAAGTCTGAGGTTTTGCTTTAAATATGTTATTATAAAAGCATGACTATCTAGCTGCAGAGTGTTCTGAGGGAACTAAAAATGTGTCTTTAATACAGTATACGCAAAACAAGCCAGATTTCTTTGCTGCCATTACTGAGATGTGCATAATGAAGTCATACACAGAACTTCTCTAATTTACTCCATTGTGCAGCTCTTCAAAATCTCATTATGATCTTTGTCATGGTCACTGTTCACTTGCTAGGCAGCCTATCTTCACAGTGAATAAGATAATGAAAACAACATTATAGGTCAGGCTTTCCAAGGACAGCTGAGTTTTACAGGATCTTGATTACGTTAGGATTAGATGAACATATCTTAAACAAATTCTGCATATGTTTTAAATTACATAGACACAAAATTTAGAATACAATTTTAAAAATTAGTTTATTTTTATTATTTACAATCATTTCAACCCACATTTCTATAGTTTTCAACAGTGCACAATCTAACCTGCTTCAGGTTCAAATTTTTATGGTGGATTTCCTATAGGAAAGAATCTGTGAGGCCTAAATATTGAAATGTAAATCAATTGAGAGACCGCTCATTTAAAAAACAAACAAACAAACCAAAACCCAATTACTATGTTTAACAAACAACCAAAGCATTTCTTTGTATGCCCAGGTTTTGCAGAAAGCCTATGAGCCTGCGCAGCCATAAGCCATTCCTGTGCTGGCAGACCAGGAGCTTGCTGAGGTGCAATGTATGGAGTCACGCAGAGCATGCTCAGACTTCCTCTAATTTACAGCAGCTATGGGCAATTCTTGGCTCCACACATGCTCCACACTTCTCTTTATCTTAAATACAGGAGAAGGAGGACTGAATGGTAGCAGTGAGTAACTCCCCAGCGTTCACTGATAATTTAAATTCAAACTAAAAGAACTTCAACCAGATTGACTAGAAAGAGAGTGCTTCAGATAAAGGCTATAAATACCCCTGTGAACACAAGTGTCCTTGCTGACCTGGAATTTTGGTAGTTAGGTGTGTTCAACCTTTAGATGAATTAACTAATTTGAAATGCTGAACATATTCCAAATAACATGACAGCACCCTATTTAATAGTACTGCAACATGCAAAATATTACATTATATGTACTCTGATGTCATTACACCATTGACTTTGGAAATAAAAATTATGATGTGGAAGTGGCAGCATTTGCACACAGGTGCATTCTATTTCCTTGGGAGTAGGCAATTTGGATGCATATAGGCATTTTCTCAGTATTTTGCCCCCAAATTTCTTCCTAAAATGCATGCACTGCTGCCATCACAGCTCATATTTTTAATAACTAGAAGCATCAAAACGTTCAAAATAAACTGAATAAGCAATCCTAGGTTATGTCTTTAAAAACCATCAGAAGAAAACTGCAGGCTACAAAGATGAAACAAAAAATGTCCTGTTATTTATTATATACGGTGATGACATTAGCCCCCAAATGTAAAAATGTGATGGTCTTATATTGAAAATTATTTTTAATGTGTTGCTTAGAAGGGGTGAAATAGATTTTTTAAAAAAGCTGAACCTTTAAAATGCTGATTTTAGGTATTTATATGACAATGATAATAGCACCTATTGGATGCTGGAAAAAGTCAGGGGCTAAATTAATAAATTACGTGGTTTGTTTTGAAATTAACTTTGCAAATTTATCTTTGGGTGAAGATGTCCCTGGTGCATGCAGTCTTTGCAACTCACTCTTCCTAGTAGAGAAACAAAACCAAAACCTGAACACTTATATCTGAAAGCAAATGTTTTGAAGAATCTCTGTCTTTCGAGGTCTTTGACATGGTTTGGAGGCCTTACTTTTTTTCCTGTATGATACAGCGTTAGCATCCCTGGTTTTGCTGGGCTCCCCTGAATTCCCAGAGAATGACCACTGTGGGTTGCATGACAGACCTGGAACAGCTGCTGCCAGCTGAAGCTCTGATGGCATCTGTGGAGCTCTGATGTTACAAATTGGTTTCACCCTTCTTGCAAGGTGATCTAAGGCAGCCTGAGTACCCAGAGGGGTAGATGATCTGTAACAAAATGTGGTGTTCACCATATGGAGCTGAAAATCCCATCTGTTGTAGGAGGACAGGAATGGAACATCAAACTTTCCTATGCTGCATTGTGAGGTTGGTATTTTTTTTTTTTTTCTTTTTTTGCACTTTCATGCACAATTTTCTAATCTGAATTCAAGCCTGATGTCATTTGCCTTCCCTTCCTCCGTGCATATGTGGGTTTTCACACATGCTCATCACTTCGAGGACAAAAACATCAGGGAGTGGATCCAAATGGCTCATCCAGTTTGGTGAAGTTGATTTATCATCAGGATCAAAGCAAGTCTCTGTTTCAAGATGCTTTCCCTGCTGCTTCCCCAGCTTCCCAGGGACTTGTTTCTCCTCTCCATGCTTCTGGGGATGTACACCCTACACCCTTCTTTCCTGGTTCTGTGGTGTCTTGGTTTCCTTGCTACAGCTGTGGTGGGTATGGCCTGAAGCCCAGGATCTTGGTGTGACTGTTCCCCCACTGGAGTTTTCTTTGTCCTGTCTGGGACAGTTTCTCTGGGTTTCTAAACTTCTTTTTGTCTTTTCTCCTAATATTAGCATCACTCATGAGTGTCATGTCAGTGTTTTGAGAGAAAGTTTTCTTCTGCAGAGGGGTCCTTCCGTTCCCTCATGTGTATACTGAAGTAAGACCTAGCAAATCCTGCCATGTGTTTGCTAGGTAAAGGTACTTTACACAGAAGCAAGCACAGGAGTCTGCAAGGCCAACCTATGTATCCTAGTGCAGTAACATGCAGACTGCATTAGGCTGACCTTTGCCCTGCACAACTTCTTAAAACCTTACCTATCTTTGCTCTGCAGAGATATTTTTATACATGCCATTTGTGGAAACTAATGAAGCTGTGTTGTGATGATGAATTAAATTTCCTAACTAGCACACCGTAGCTATGTGACTGGCTGGACTGGTTTGTCTGGGTCTTTGTCCATGTGGAAGTTTGTTTTTCACTGGTAGAACTGGGAATTCACTATGCAGCAAATGGGCACTGGCCACTTCTAATGCAACCACTTTGCAGTAAGCTATAGTCCCTACAAAGCTCACTGTGTGCCCTTTAAACAGTTCCTAAATGGTCTCCTGGGAAAGATTAACACAGAAAGATCCTGGGATATGCTTGTGTCCCTCCTAAGGGGAAGACAGGACTGTTATTCCTCAACAGACCACCTGCTGCAATTTCTGTGCACACTTTCTTCTTAGAGGTATGAAGTCACCTCATAAATTCCAACAGCAGAATTTTTGGGTCTGCAAACAGGAGCTTTGCATATAACTGCTTGGCATGTGTAAAGTTCTTCTCTGCATACACTATAGAGATGCTTTTGAAAGTGTTCTTGAGGTTCACCTCAAAATGCCATTCAATAATCCTATGAGTCCAGGTTTAAATGCTTTTGTATTACCATTTTCATCCTCTCACTGCGTTTATCAATTTTAGAGGAAGAGAACTGACAGCCATTATATATTTTGAGTAAATGCAACAGATGATGTTGAAAATGAAAGGATAGGAGAGCTGCCACTAGAACTAGTGAGAAAAGTTTATGACTTTTATCATTCCTTGAAACTTTTGAAGAATATTTTCAAGCTATACTATCTATCGTCTGTAGCACCATGGTGTACTTGATACTGAAATAGGAAACCACAGTATCACACACCTCTGGGAGATAATTTGTCACAAGCATACAAATCTGAATGTTGGCACATCACTGATTAGTTGGATTGCAGTGTCTACTGACAGGTGTCCATATAATGTTTGTAGTTGCCTATGTAGGTTACTGTTAGAGGAATTAGTACAGCAAAGATGCTTATCACTTCTAACAGCTATGTTACTGTTGAAAATAAGTGCTAGCTATCATTCTGCTCATGTCTCTTAGAGCTAGGAAAATCGTTCTCTGAGTGTGTAAAGATGTCATTTAGATTTCCCAGTCAATTACAGGTGAATAGGGCAGCACAGTCTGCAGTGGTGGGGAAAGGAGTTCAGTCACTGATAACACTGTCTGTGCTGCTACTCTGAGCATAAACGAAGTTCCTCCACTCCAGAGGGAAAAATAGAGTTCCTCCAGACTTCAGGCATCTGTAGCAGCCAAAGGTGAACTGCCTCTGCAAGTATACTTGCCAGTGGAACACAAGTAAAGATGCTTCTATTGAATCCAGTGAATAAATATTAAGAAACATTTTTGGTCATTCATAGAAGGAGAGATGGAGAAACATGGGAAAAACTCTTTTTTAATCAAAAAGGAGACCAATTTAAGTTACTGTGTGTAAGACTCTTGATGTAAGAATAAATACTAGAAATCTCTGGTCATAAAGTTGTTTTATTCCTATAGTTTAGTGTTCCTACTATAGTTCCTACAGTCCCATTTTGTAGTGGAGTATTTAGCTGACAAAGTAAAACAAACACTAGGTTTCTGTCTTTTGTCTTTATTCTGGTTATTACAGAAACATTAATACAGCTTGTATCCCCAAAGATTAAAAATAAGTGTGCGCAATCTGCCAAAAGTGAGTGTTGTGTTCTTTAAAAGAAGAGAGAAATGAACAGAAACTGTCACTTTGCTAAAAGTGCTAGAAGAATTTAAATGAAGGTATCTAAATTACTATTATAATTAAAACAGAGAATTAAATGCATAGTTAAATGGGTATTCCCTGACACTCACATATCTTATTAAGCAGTGATTTGAGTAAACACACAAAAATGTTCACTCTGTAATGGCACTATGCAGTATTTTCCTCTACTTCTAATTTACTTTGTCATGTTCCATGGTATGAACAAATTAAATACCACAGATATCTCAAATAATTAGATTTATCTTGGTTAATCTTGCTAACTAGCTGTTCTTCTGTCTGACGATATCAGGTAGATGCTTGTGAGAAGTGGCATGGAGTGGGAGTACCATGAGCTAAACAGATCTTACAGAAATGGAGCTGAGGTGTCCCTTGAAGCTGTTGTGGATTTTCAAGAGGGAAAACCAGCTTCAGAAACAGTGACAGTCTGGTAAATTCTGTGGAGGCTGCAAGGACACAAGCAGGTCAGACAAGGAGTTTGATGCCTGGAACAAAATCACGTGCAAGTTTTTTCAGACCTGGAAGGACACCACTCTGCTAACCCTAGAACACTGCCAGAGGCAGCCTTCCAGATGTGGTGTCAGTACGTGTTGCTTTCAGTGAAATTTTTTTGCCATTATGTGCAGAGGTAATCCCTCCTGGAATTATCTTCCTGCTTAATCCCCTGTTAGCCTGGCCTTTCAGTGCAAACCAGCAGTGTGGCCCAGACACTATAACTCATTCTCTGAGACAGAGTGACCACCATAAAACAAGGTAATAGCTATGTTCTTACATAAAAGCACGTGGCTTGCTTTGTTTTGTTTTAGTTAAATCAGCTCTGCATGGGTGCTGGCCAGTGGTTGATTGTCTGTTTCTCTCAGCAGAGTGTATTGGCAAGACCCTGAGACATGCAGGCGCACCAGGTTCAGACAGAAATCTTACTAGTACTTGAAAAATATGAGCCAAGTGAGTGGCCTTGTGGTGCCACCATGTTAGGTACCGAAAAGGACTGTTGTGCTTTAACCCCAGCCAACAAGTAAGCACCATGCAGCCATTCACACTGTCCTCTCCCCACCCCGTGGGATGGGAAAGAGAATTAGTAGGGAAAAAGTGAGAAAACGCATGGGTTGAGATAAAGGCAGTTTAACAGGTAAAGCAAAAGCTGCTTGCACAAGCAAAACAAAACAAGGAATTTGTTCATCACTTCCCACAGGCAGGCAAATGTTCCATCATCTCCAGGAAAACAGGGCTCCATCATGTGAAATGGTGACTTGGGAAGACAAACATCATTCCAAACAACCTGCCTACCTCCTTCTTCTTCCCCACCTTTATATGCTGAGTATGTCACCATATGGTCTGGAGCATACTTTGGGTCAGTTGGGGTCAGCTGTCCAGGCTGTGTTCCCTCCCAGCTTCTTGTGTGACCCCAGCCTACCAGCTGTTGAGGTGGTGTGAGAAGCAGAAAACGCCTTGATGCTGTGTAGGCACCGCTCAGCAGTAATTAAAAGATCCCTGAACTATCAACACTGTTTTCAGAACAAATCCAAAACTTCATCCCGTATTAAAAAACAACACAACTTTCTCAGCCATAACCAGGTGGTTCTGGGCCAGGGCTGCAGGGAGTACTGTGGGATTGCCTCTGTCTCATAGCACAAGCACAGCAAAGAAGTATTATCCCTTGAAAGCTGAACAGATGCTACACATTGCTGTGTGGGACCAGGAGTTGTGTTACCAGCACATGGATGCTCAGGGTGGGCTGGCTGCTCAAACCAGGGCAACTGCTCCAGCAGGAATGATGCTAGCTAGCAATCCTGATGCTTCCCAATGGCCTACGGATGGGTCTGAAGGCTGCTGTGCAGACAGCAAAATGTGGACCCTACAGCTTCAGTGCCTGTGCACAATCTCAAGAAGAAGCTATTTTTATTCCTACAGCCAACAGTGCTGCTCTGACAGGTCAGTAAACACCAGCCTTGGCTCAGTGCCAGCAGAGTCAGCAGGGATCCAAATAAAATGAGACTGGTTTTGAACAAGATACTGTACTTTTTTGCTGTGTAATGATCCATAGTTGCATTCATACAGACAGCCTGGGTTGTCAGCCAGCTTCATGCATGACTCATTGCCAGCTCTGAAAATACGGACTGCTGCCTGGTGAGGTGCTCTAGTCATTTGGGCAGAAGCAAAGTCATCGGGCAGGGGCAAACATGAGCACTGGCCAGCAATGTATACAGCTGGAGAGTCAAAGAATCATAGAATCATGGAACGGTTTGGGTTGGAAAGGACCTTAAAACCACCTAGTTCCAGCCCCCTGCCATGGCAGGGACACCTTCCACCAGACCAGGTTGCTCAAAGCCCCATCCAGCCTGGCCTTGAACACTGCCAGGGATGGGGCAGCCGCAACTTTTCGGGGCAACCCATGCCAGTGCCTCAGCACCCTCACAGAATAGAATTTCATCTTCATGTATAATCTAAATCTACCCTCTTTCAATTTAAAGCCATTCCCCCTTGTGCTGTCACTACATGCCCTTTTTAAAAGTCCCTCTTCAGCTTTCTTGTCAGCTCCTTTAGGTACTGGAAAATGCTTTAAGGTCTTCCCTGGGCCTTTTCTTCTCCAGTCTGAACAACCCCAAATTTCTCAGGTGGTCTTCATAGAAGAGGTACCCCAGCCCTCTGATTAGCTTCCTGACCCTCCTCTGGACTCACTCCAATAGGTTGAGGTCCTTCTTATCTTGGGGCCTCAGAACTGAATGCAGTACTGCAGGTGGGGTCTCACAGGAGCAGAGTAGAGGGGGAGGATAACCTCCCTCAACTTGCTGGTCATGCTTCTTTTGGTGCAGCCCAGGATACAGTTGGCTTTCTGGGCTGCAAACACATGTTGTCAGGTCATATTGAGCTGCTTGTCAATAAACACTCTCATGTACTTCCCATCAAGCCTGCTTTCAATGCATTCTCTGCCCAGCCAGCAACTTCCGTGACTCATGGAAGTTTGTTTTCAAGAAACTCGAAAAGGACTCATAGATCTAGATCCAGCTCCTAGATCTGCAACAGATTTTCTGCTACGTTTCAATCATCTGCTTCCTCGTACCACAGTTCTCCATTTCTGCACAAAAAGAGACCAATAAAACCTAACTTTTGTTTTGCACTTAGCTTAACTTTTTTTATGTTTATGTTTTGTTTTTTTTTAACTCATCAGAATATTGCAAAAAATTTAGAAATAAAATCTTGCTCTACTCCTAGCAATTGGGATTTAGTCAATAATTTTACTACTGGGATAAGGTACTTGTCCTGAACAGAAAGATCACTAAAACTACCACTCAGGATGAAACTCTGAAGCAGACCAGTATTATATCTATCCAGACATTAACTCCAAAACAGTAATTGGTTTCATCAAGTCAGTCCCTCCTTATGAAGGAGCTGCAGAACAGCACATTTTCACAGACAAGATGAACTAAGAAAAAAATCTGAATTTAGAAAAAGAAAAAGAAACTGAAAGATCAACTTAAACTAAATTAGGAGGAAATGGGGAATTTGATGGGAAAATATAGAAATTTAAAAATGTTCACTTTAAAAAACAGATTATATGGGCAGTATATCATGTTCACCACATTTTCCACCTGTCATTCAGGATAAATGGAGGAGGGGAAATAAAATTCAGAGCTTCAGGTAGATGAAATAAGAAGAGAGAGTTTCAGAGGTGCAGGAGCAATCCAAGACTAGTTAGAGATGGGGTCAGAGGGAACATAATGCAGATAGTTTGTGATTTTTTCTGTTGGGGGAAATGAAAAAGTGTGTGCACGTGTGTTAACAACAGAAGCAGACAGGGATCAGAGAGAGAGTTGGAAGCAACCAGAAAACCAGTTATCTGTGCTGGAGGGAGACCAATAACTGTAAATAATGATTGACTCCTCTTTTTTGATTCCTGCTATGTTAAGGGAAACCAGACTTTGTGCATTTATTTTTCCAATGGCACAGCATCCTAGAAGAATCTGATCGCATCGATTGATTAATGATAACAAATTTTTCAGAATATCCTCACTGATACCTTTCCAAAGCCCAGAACAATTGTAGGCACGCAGCATCTGACAATCAGTATTTTGTTATACATGACATTAAGGTAGAAAACAGTGATCTCATTATGTCAAGGTGGAGAGTATCAGTGGGTGGGTACTTGGAAAAATATTATTCTAATGTTAGTTTTAAAAATCAGCACATTTGCAGTGTAAGTTGTTAGACCATAAAGATGAGGTTGTGTGGAACGGGATGCTAATTCCAAAATGGCCTGATGAAATAATATTTTTAAGTAAAATTTTACTTTATTTTTAAGGCTTATTTCAACTTTATTTTCAGTAATGCACTCAGACAATTTAAAACATAAAGTTGAGAAGTAGCACTGAAGACTCAAAGCATCCCTTGATTTATGAAAACAGAAGGAGAGGTAGGACTTTCCATTAAACTTATTTTTCTACATTACCTATTTGTCTGTAGTGTAAAACTATATGCTGCCTATAAATTTCACAGATAAGCAGCGCTGCTGTCCCAGAAGGGCTATACTCTAAGTATACTCAAGATATTCAGCAGTGAGAAGGTGAAGACAGGCAGCCTTCTTAGGTTTTAAAGAGGAATTTGAAGGCAAAGGGAGCATTTGACAGGTGAATAAAAGGGTTTAAAATGTACTGGAAAGCAGGAAAAGAGGGTGAAATTGCCAGTGGAGAAGGCACTTTCTAAAGAAAGGAGTATAAAGCCACTGCACTTAAGACAAAAAAGCAGAGGTATACTAGGGTTAGGTTCTTGATGGTAGAGCAGAGGAGAAGATGGATTCAAGGGTATGGATTCAAGGAACACTGAAATCTGAAGGGCAGTGATGAAGGTCCAACCCCCTATATTTGGGCTGTAGTGAGTGTTGGTAGATAGGAAGGGGATACAAGAATGTATTCAGGAAATAAAAGTAAGGGTGACTAAGGAGTAGACATCAATCCAAGGAAAGGATGTTTCAAGCTCATGTTTTAGATGTTCTCACCTCCAGTGTTAATTAGCTGGCTGCTTCTCTCTCTCTCTCTCTCTCTCTCATCTAATGGTGTTTTTATCTGTCATAGATTATTCCTCAGCTGTTGGGTTTTGGGTGTAGTGTTGGCTTTTGAAGAAAATATCAAGTGTAACCTCGTGCTGAAATCCTGCTGAATGCTTGCACACCGTTGAAATTCTGCTTAAATCCCATTTTGAAGACTTCAGTAATTCACAAGTCTTAAATTCCTTAAGATCAGAAGCCTGCTATTTGCTGTTTGCTTGTGCTTTCTGACTAGGTGACACCTCAAGCCATAAAGTATGTTTAAACGAGCTCCATGACCCACATGATATTTATAGGCATATTTGTGGGATTCTCTGTTTCTGTTAACAAAACTGCATTCCCACTGGTGCTTACCAGCTGTGCACAGAGAGGGCGGTACTCTTGCTAACCTGGATCCACGTGAATTTACAATAATTGCCTGCCCCTTCTTGTCATGTTTGTTTTCTTGCAGTCCAGAGCAGTTCCGGTGGATGAGCACAGTGCAGTGAGGCCTGGCCACTGGCTCCCAGTGAGACAGCTGGGCTGAATGGCTTCTGACAGAGTGATCATAGCCACATTTTATTTTAATCCTGGAAAAATCCTCCCCTTGCCCTGTGCTCGATGCTGTGCGTCCATTCTTGAAAATTAAGCCTGTGTACAAATAGTGACTCTTCAAAGTGCCTGCTGCTACAATTTCAGACACACCCAGCAATTTAGACATTAGGTGGTCTCTGATGAGGCTCAGTTAGCTTAAAAATTGTATGAGCAATGCTGCTTATCTTTAGCCAATAGCTGATTGACTGGATAGACTGGCAAGACTGTGCGCGAGAACAGGATAAATGCAAAGTCTATAAGCGTCTCCTATGATGTGTTTAATCTCTCTTTAAAAGCATGTGCACCCTGTGTATAGTTATTCTACTTTCAGCTATGGCTTTCTGCTTCAAGTTAGTAGTCTCTGTGTTCTGAAACTCTAATTTCTCTCTGCTGTTCTCTTTTCCTTTTCCTGAGTCCTCTCTCCAGAAGTCACATTTCTCTTGCAACTTTTGTAGCTTCACAGTTTAAGGATTAATGAATTGTGTTACATTGCAGCCTTGCCTCGTGTACTGGAATTACATTGAAAATCAGCAGGATGTATCTCCTACTTCTCTGCAAGTGTCTAATGAATAGACACAGTCCTGTTGTGAGAGCATCTAGGGTGACAGGAGAGAGAGGTCTCCAATTTATATGCAAAAAAACAGTAGTGAAAAATTTATATGTAAAAAACCAGTAATGAAAAAATTTATATGTAAAAAACCAGTAATGAAATCACTAATGAGGAGGAGGGACTAATAAATTAATTTGCTATATATGGTCATATCAAAGACTCATAAAATGATTTACTTCACCAGGAAGCCCTTTTTTTTCACTTTTCCCAGTGAAGTGAAGGGGACTGCAATGCATTTGCCAAAACACTCATCCACTGCTAGTAGGAATAAGCATGGAGTTAATCAAAGAAACAGATGTGGCTGGGTAAGGCAGGTTCCCTTTTACGTGTCAAAAAAGAGGAGCACGTTCATCTGTTTTATAATTTGCTGATAGTGCTTTGCTTGGCTCACTGGAAAACAGCAGTCAGACAAGCACTCTTCATACAGTATTTGTACTTTGTGCCACCAATCCAGTGCAGGTCTTGGTTCCTTAGAGCCCACATGCATATCTGAATATCCAACCTCCAAATTTTGTCCATTACTAGCACGTTTGAAGGTCAACAGCATCCTTTCTGGCTTGCTTGGATTATGCAAGGGAGTTTCCAGCAAATCCACAAAATATTAATCTGCAGAACTGTGCAACAAGGAGGCGACAACATACCAAAGGCAAGATTAAAGAGCAAAGAACTCAGCCATACCTGTTTCTGCTGTCTCTGTTCCACTTTTCCTGAAAACACTGTGCAGCTGGGATTTTTAAAATAACAATAATAGAAATTTGGGATTGTTGAAATTGGATGTACATCAAGGGAAATCTGTCTGACCAATATTTATATATGACGGCTGTCTTACTAAGATGTACAATCTCCATTTTTGTTGGGTTTAATTCAGAATTGGCCAGGCTGGCTTCTCCTTATGGAACCACGGAGCCTGACTGTTGAATTCCTCTGAACCCTCCAAAACAAAGATACAGTAAATCACCTTTTCTTTTTCTTGGGAGTATAAATCCAGCTGTTTTCTGCAGCACTGCTTTTTAAAAGGCTCAGTTTCTACCTATTTTGTTGATACAAGTGTTAAATCAGAACATTATAGCATGCTCACAGCCCTTTAAATTCTTATTCTTCACCAGTAACAATGCCAACACGTCTCCCTCAAAAACCCTTAAAATGCATTCTCAAATAGATTTCGGACTAGGGGTTTTAAGGAAAAAAATCTTTAGTTTGTTTTTGATTCGCTTCCAACAAATCTAACCCTACACCCCAAATCTATTATTCAGGAGAGGATGTCAACTTTGCATTAGCTTATCTTTTCTAGATCCTGTCCAAAAGACTGAATGCAGAAAGGTGAGTGTATCCTGGACATCTCATGGAGTGCATGATAGCTATAACATGGCTCAGCTATATTCTGTTTCTTGTATTATGAAGTTTTGAGGATCAATCATCATCTCCTAAATGGAGATCTCTCCTCAGGAGAGTTGATGGGAATGAGTTTGGATTTTTTGGATGAGTCACTAATTCAATTCAATTTTCTGTAGGTTATATGAAAGAGAATGAAAGAGTTAAACCCCCTAACATACCTCCAGCTGTCTTTGGCCAGCAAATAAGAACCAACTTGATTTCATACTTTTTTCCACAAAAACTATAAAATAGAAGATACTCTCTAAATACTCATTTTAATACTTCAGTAATTTAATTTTAGACTTTTAGTGTATCCATGGAGCTGCAGCCAAACACAAAGTTCTTGTCTTTACATATTTTCAATACAATCCAAACCCTTTTACTTCCACAACATAAAAAAGTTCTCAGCAGAACAGTAGTCCTATTCAGAACAAAGTGGTTGTTTTCTAAGTCTGCATGCATACTTTAAATTGTTAAATATACTTACAATTTTCCAGTCCAGCAAGCATGGGAGTGTTCCTCCTTGTCCTGCCTGTTAAATTTAGTTAGATGCTCTGAAAAGAGGAGCAGATTGTTCACCACTGGAAGGTAAAATCAGGAAATAAAAATATTGACTCAAGACCTTTGTAGGACAATTAAACAGCTAATGAAAGGACTGAAGTTCCTGAAACCACAGTGAACAGGAAAGAAGGATGATGTGTTTCAGTTTGGCACTCCTCTGGGTCCTACTTCTGATACCAACATGCTTTGGCTGTGGAGATTATAAATTTATTCTAGCAAAGCACCATGAGTAACAGGCAAATGCTTCCTGAAGTATCTCTCAACCAAAACAGACATTTTATCCCCTATTTCTATTCTTTCAGGAAGGATGTTAACATTGCTTTACCTTTCCTTTGGACAACTGATGGCAGCGAAGCTGTGGCAAAGAAACTGAACACTGGCTGATGCTGACAAAGCCCAGTCCTCTTGTGCAGCTGCTTCCCTGACTGACAACCAGCTCTTCTGAGGCAAATGTGGGAAGAACTGTAGATACCATTAACAGGAGTATCTGTCCTTAGGGCCTGCTGGAAAGCAATAGCTCTTCATTATCATAATTTTTCCAAATCAGCCAAAATAAGCAAGCTTGTTGCTGAAATCCTGATCTGTCCCATAGACTGTAATTGGGAGTGGGAGAAGTAGAGTCACAGTGTCCCTTCTGGGCTGCTTTGGGCCTCAACACATGCAGAAACATATGCCTGCTAGCAGGAGAGAATAGCAAGGGGGAAGGGTCTTCTATCCCACTTGTGAAAATATCAACCAGCTTTGCCCACTCTGGTCCCACCTGTGTGGTTACTAACTCCCTGAGTCATGTGTCAGTCCTAGGAGCTCAGGATTTTCTGATTGACAAATTGAGCTCCAAAACTCCAAAGATAATGTTTTACAACTGTAGCCTGGCACGGGTTTTCATTTAGTTGAAAATTAGTATGCTTGTTAATACCTGCCAGCTAAGTTCAGACAGAATTCAGATTCCCAGTAAGTACAGGTGGTTTTAGGTTTTAAAGTGACAGGCTGAATTTGAAGCATCTATACATGTGTAAGCAGAGGTATGGGGAGAAAAGAAAGGGAAATAGGCATGAAGGAGGGTAAAAATGCATGTTCTTAAATCCAGAATGTCACTACATTTCCTCAAAGGATGAAAGGACCATATTTTTTTTTTAATACTTTTTGTCACACTGGTGAGAGATTCACATATTACAGGGTATGCTTAGAGCTGTAGAGAATTAGGAGGACCAAGGGAAATTCAAGGCAACTAAATTCATATCCAAAGATTCTGGGTTCCTGCTTTTCTTGGGAGTGCCAGATGTAGGAACATGTGCTTCTGGGCTCCATGATTCTGTACCATGCACTAATTTCCCAAACTAATTCATCCCTATCATAAAAACCCTGTATTTTAGGCAAACTAGAAGAAGATCTAGTCATTTAAGGGTCATCTAGTATCAATATTCCAATAATTCTGTAAAGACAGGAGTGGTACCACCTGCCTGAAAAACAGCAAATATGGAAAGGCAAATAGACATGTCTTTATGAAAGCTGAACACTGGGCTGGACAAGAAGTGATTCGGTTAATCCCATGAGTGGAACTGCCAGAGCTTGCCTTGTTCAGCAAAGGCTAACAGGGGATAAGTCTGTCCTGTGTAAATATATCAGGAGGATAAACATCAGGAAGGGAAAAGAGCTGGTTAAGCTAAAGGACAATATTGGCTCAAGAGGAAATGATTTTGAACTAGTCATGAATAAATTGAAAGTGGAAGCCAGAAACAATTTTCTCACCATCACAGAGAAGCTCTGGAGCAGCTTGCTGGTAAAAGAAGTAGACATGAACTATTTCTTTCAAAATAGAGCCCAGGGAAGGGAATATATGACATAACAGCCTGTGCTAGCAGACACTGGGGTTGATGACAAGGAACAATCACTGGAAAGAGCCCACTGCCATCTCCTGTGAATGTTAATGTCATGTTTACCAGGGTTATCTCCTGGACTTAAGCTGCAACTCCCTCCTGCTGCCATTGCCACACGTTGCTGATTCCGCCTTGCAGCATGGCACAAGGCTGCGCTAGCAGAAGCTGACCTAGACAGAGAGACTGAATCACAAGGGTGTTAAGACTTATTTCTGGCAGAAACTGAATGCTCAGTGTTTTATGTGTCTGGGAACCAAGAAAGGAGAATATTTCTGAACTGATCATGCCCACTGCACTCTGGATAGTTATATGTTTGCCCAGAATTGTGCTAACGCCCTTGTCTCCAAAGGCACAGAGTGACCTGGCAGAAGGCTGAGCCTAATGTGGCATAATTCACCAGGTTTTCTGTCTCTTTGTGCTGCAAGGGAGCCTTAGCAGTCTGGTGGGACCTGTTCAGCTGCACAAACAGAGCAATGCCTTACATGTTGCACTGGCTTACAGTGAGGCTTCCCCCACTTTTGTTGCTTGAATTGGAATGGCTTAGCCAGATGTTTCCTACTAACACAGGAAGAACACCTTACTCAAAAATATCTGTTTGAAAAAGGTTTTATTTGATAGAAGGATCGTGCATATAATTTTATATCAGGCATATTTAGAGTAGGGGTTTGTTGCAACTGTTAGCCCTCAAAAGGCAGTTTTCAGAGGGCTCCTCACACAGATAGTAAATAGTTAACATGAGTATTGATGACTATCAGAATATGTGTGTTTACATATGGAAAAGAGATTGGTAAGGGTGCTTAAAGACAGGGATAGCCTTTCTTATACCAGAGCATTTCAAGTGGTTGCTCTAATTCCCACTGTCTGTCACCTATTGTTACAGGGAGCTGTAAAACTCCTTGTCGTGGCTGATTTATTTTGTCCTACTATTAATCTTCACATTGTGTGTAAGGAAACATGTTGGTGATGGTTCTATGCCTGGAAACACAAAGTCTGATTGCATTTATAAATGGTCCTTGTTACTGTGCAACTGCCTGCTGCAGATATTTTTCCTGGGTTTTCCTTTTTAATTAAGCAGCATGGCAAGGAGGGTGAGTAGAAGCAGCCCACAGTAACAGACCAGTGTTTACTTGCACTGACATCCGAGATTGTCTTAAAATGGTTTTGGATATTCTGTCAAGAAATTGGGAGTCTTTGAATGTTTTATTACTTTTTTTCTGGGTATGATTTTAATGTTATATGGCAGAGAGACAACTTTTGTTGTTGAAAATTATTTTACTGATGACCCATATATAACTGATTTTGTGTTGCTATCCACTTCTTTCTGGAAATAAAAAGAATTTGTTTTGCTTTGGTTTGGATTATATTTTCTCTGAGCTCATGGAAGAGAAATAAAAATATTATGCTTTATCCATAATGACATGTAATATATTTTATAAGGGGGAAAATGAATAGTATGACTATTAATAATGAAAGAAAAGACAAAGATGCCTTCAGAAAAATATTTGAACTTACTGTAGTATTGAGACTTTAGAGTTGCTTCATATTTTAATTCTAGAAGAGAACCTTCATGCATCATTCATAGCAAGCATGAGTTTCTGTTCAGTATGCTGCTTCTTCACATATTACCTTCATTCTTTATCAGTCATAGATGACTCAACTCATTTGTATAGTCCAGGAAAAGCACAGAACTACTCTTTTGTACTGCAAATAAATGAGAAAAATAACTTTGAATGCTAAGGAAATAGTTTGCAATGGTAAGCAGGTCAACTGATCTCAATGAGAGTGTTATAATAAAGTAGTTTTACCAAATTTATCTTCTGAACAATACACTTCTGCAACATTCTCCTTAAAGTAGAAATTTCCTTTCACTATAGGTACATGTATGTGATGTACTTAACCACATGGGGTCACTTTCAAAACAGTCTGTGTCTCATGCTGTTTTCTGTATCCTACACTTTTTTTGATCATTTTCTGGCTCTTCCATTTATCCCTGAGAGTTTGACAATGTAAGAGTCTGAACTTTAAAACCTGTTTCTGTTTGAATTAGAGTTGATGGGCAGAAGTCACATAAAAGAACCCTAGCCATGTGAAGAATAAGTGAAAAAGCTGGTTTGGTAGAGCTGCCAAAAAGAAGGCCGTATGCAAAGAATTTGCAGATACTGATTTAGCCCAAAAACTAGGTTTGATCAATGAATGTTCACCTTCCAGAGGTGCTAGCCCTGCACCCTTATGGGGCCAAATGAAAGAAACAGGCACAGTGGTCATCCATGTGTTGTAAGCTGGCTGACTTCAGCTTCAGTCACCCACATCTTTATGGTCTCTATTTTTAATTTGACCTTTCAGATCTAATTGAGCCCCATCAGGTTTTGGCTAGTGTTCCTAACTTATTAAACTTAAGTCAGGAAGTCTTAACCAGTGTTTACCCAAATTAAAGCAACACTAAGGTCAAAGAATGCGTAAGAAAATAAGGTTTTCAGAATTAGGCTGGTAAAAAGCATCTGCATCCATTGTGGTGATAAACGAGTTTTTTTCAGTCATATATCAGTATCAGCTACATGATACATGTATCATGTATCAGCTTCAGTTTTGCCTGAGCTCTTGTAAGATTTCTGTCTATGTCTTATAGCTCCACAATCAGATGTGATACTTGCCTCTTGTTCACGAACAGTTATGAAATCATATTACTTTGTCACATGCTACTGTAAGGAAAATATGCTTTCATGGTAGAGGGGTTTCTGTAGTAGAGATTAGTTCTGTTCTCTGCAATTACTGATCTGAAAGCAAGCTGTTTTAGCAAGTAACAGTGAGGTCATTGTCCTGCACTCTTTTCATAGTGATATTTAACAAAAAGTAAAAAAGTCAAGCAAGTTACCATAATAATGACTGTTTCTCATCCTTGACTTCAAGAATTTGGGTTTTGGTGCTTCTGTTTTCCTTGATCTTACCTTCATGATGAAAAAAATATCCAGCCCTAAACGAAAACATGGCCTGGCCCAAGAAATGCAAAGCACAACAAAATAAATGTTTTCCTTTTTTCTGCCTTTCCTTCCAGTAACAGCCCCCATTCAAAGGATGATTTGCTATTGGTTATACTTTAAAGTGTTATTAAATTATGAAAGGGATCCCATTTTAAAAGAAATGGAGTAAAATAAAGGGCATTGCGTCTTGGAAATGGCTATTTGCCAGATTCTACAGTAAGAAGACACAGCAAGTAAAAATGAATTTAAAAGTTTGACTACAACTCAGAACAAAACATAAGAACAGAAGATTAGCGCTAACCAATTGGAGTAAATGCCTCAGGATTCTCTTTCTGACAACAGCCAGCACATGAAAAATAGTGAAATACAGAAACTCCAAACTATGTAGTGGTTCTTCAGCATCAGTCCCTCTTAATCAATTTGGACAATATTTCTTTAAAGAAATAATGAGTTATTTTTTTCCCTTATTGTAGTTAGCAGTAGGATCCCATAGCTTTAGATACTTTGAAGAGGAAGGGTGTAAGGCAAATAGGGAAGACTGGCCTCCTTGAATATGCTGTTTTGCAATGAGCAGCTTTGAAGAATTCACTCATTTTAGGTGAGTGACCACAAATCTGAGGGGAAAAATCCCTCATTCTGTAGCATCTGCTTTAGTGCAGGCAGAGGCATGCACTTGCTGGAAGTCATTTAGTAATTATATCAGCCACTTCAAGCAATAGCATAAAATCTTTATTCAGAGGAATTAACTGAAAGTATCTCTGTAATGGCTCAAGCAGGACTTGGCCATAGATCAGACAGTACAACTAGAAGACAAGGCTGAAGACTTTAAAATAATAAATTTCTTATTTAGTTCAGCTGTCTGCAATACAGTTAAGAAGAAAACCAAGGGGAAAGGTTTAGTTCATCTGAAAACCTCTTTCTCCTAGTTCACAAAAATGTACAGCTTCAAATAGTATATGACAACAGAACATTCTTGGGCACAAGCAAATAAGTGTCATTCTGTATTACAGGATGGTTTGGGCTTTGAACAGTCAAGTTATGCAGTGACTGCTGTTGTATTTGAACATGGAAAAAACCCAGTTCCTTTTGGAGACAGGGTAATGTATTTGCACAATACTTCTTGCTGATGAAGTGACAGAAACAGCCACCAGTGTTTTTTTTATATCTTCTGAATTTTTCCTCAATAGCCTTTTACAATAGCTGCTTATTTGTTAATGATGACATTTTACACTCCACACTAGCTTAACACAGGTATGAATGTGAAGCCATTTGCTAGACTGGGGAAATAAGCCCCTTAACCTGTCCTACAAACCATTGTTTCTTTTACAAATATAAGAAATGCATCTGTTCTGAAGCCTCATAGATGTTTATTTCGACAGGATTACAGAGTCAAGAAAGCAAGTGCTTGACAGCTGTATATTTCCTTGAAATGCAGCTACAGTAGAACAGAAGTGCAGTCTAAAGGTTTTCCAGGCTTTGTCAAGAGGAAGTAATTGCAAAGCTAAGAAGGAAGATGGGAATGGAAAAAGGCTGTTTGAATTTTGTCTGTTGTTTACTTTTTGGTAGAGCTGAAAAGTCTCTAAAATTTATTAACTTTGTAAATTGCTAATATTTTTGTACATTATCACACAGAGGTTTATATATTACTGCAGTGGAGCTATGCTGATACTCAGAAGAGAAGAAAAGTCTAATAATTTCAGCTGACATTGTCATAGCATCCATCTCAAATTAAATGAACTTAGATACATGCAAATAAATAAACACACATATATGCACAAATATATTCTAATCATTGAGTACTCTCTCCTTATATAGACAGTGATTTGCATGCAAAGATAATGCAAAACATCCATAGATCATCATAGTGCCAGATTTACATCTATTTTGATCTGTGTAAAGCAGGCGAGGATCATGCTTTATAGATTGTGTTGGGTTTACAGTTAAAATTTAATATTTTTCCAACTACCAGTACTACAAAGTCAATTGAAGAAATGGGATCAAAGCAAATGAGCTTCTTACCATCTCCAATGGTTATGATAAATAACCTGTAATGAGAACTTTGACTGGAATTTTTTTCAATAATACATGAGGCAGAATAACATACCAATCGCTTGTTCCTGAGTATATTGGGTTTGCATTATTAACAATGATAATATTGTTTTTATCTGCAAGAGTCAGGTGGGTTGGGTGAAAGCAAACATGAATTCAAAACAGTATCCTTAGTGCATATATGTTTATATAGGGTGAAATCAGAAAGGCCAATGCATTTACACTAGTGTGGCTAGTATAAATCAAATTGGTATTAGAACCAGGAAATCAGCATGTTGAGGTAAAGTCTAATGTTGTGTCCAAAGAAAGGCAATGAAGCTGGTGAAGTGTCTAGAACACAAGTCTTACAATACGTCCTTTTATAAGATGGGCAAATGGTATCACCCATATACATAGAAAACACAAAACTTGATGTTTGCCCTTGACAGAGTTAAAGAAAGGCAGTTACAGAATAAAGTAAACAAAAAATTAATGGGTCACAGCATTGATAATTAATCATTATGATTTTTTTGGATATGAAGATTTTTATGAGGTGATTACAAGTTACACTGAAACAGTAGTGGATAAAGTATGCTTAAAATGTAAGATCATCTTTTAGCTTGATTAATTAGGTGATCATCTCACTGCTGGAATAATTCATGCTCTCTTATTTCATTCCGGTTTGAAGGGAAAATTTGGTTTAAAGTTTAGGATATATCAGAGTACACCACAAATGGAGATAGAAAGCATGAAGCAGTTTTAGCAGCTTATCTTGTGAGTGGTAACTGAACTTCCATATTCAGTCACAGTTGAGTACTAGAACCTAGTGGAGACTCCTGCAAGAGGTTTGTTTAATTTAGCCACAGATGGTATTCTTACCAAAGGCTTAGCAATGCATAAAATAAATTAAAATCAGTTCAAAAAGGAATTGCAAAGGGAGCATTTGTTTCTTTACAAGTTTGTATGTCATGAGCTCCTCTGAAGAATATGTATTTTTAAGTAGCACCAAAGCAGGGAAAGGCAGATGGCTCAAAGTGAAGGTTAGAGCAGCATTAGAGGATGGCAGACAAATAGCAGCAGCGGTGCTACTGTGACAGCAACAGCAAAGAGCTCCCTGCTCTGCGACACCCAGTGGAGCTGCTCTTTTAATGATATCTCAGTTCTGTTATCAGGTAACTATCGCTGCAGGGCAGTTAGCCTAGAACTGCCTCTAGTGCCTTCTGCCAAACAACCTGCTGCAGCCACGGGGCTGACCGTTGGGTGTTTTTCTTGGCATGTGCCTAAAAGCCTCTTACTCCTCAGGGGTACATTTGGAGACAGATTTAGCAATGTAGCAGCACACAATGATATTTGAAAAACATAATATTCTTCAGTGTTGCTTGATTGTATCCCAAGGCCACATGAGTTTCATGTGAAGACACCTGCATTAACCTCATTCTGTGGTAGACTATATTCCCAGAAGATAGCTCAGAGCACACCTGCTAATACTAAATGTCAAACATGGCAGAAGATGGCATCACAGTGGCATCCTTAGTATTTTGAGAATCATTTTGGGAGCTTATGGGAGGAGTGAAATCCTGCCAGTGTGCATAACTGATAGTGAGAGCTTGTGTCTGCCATGACAACAGTGTTTCTGTGCAATGCCTGTGCAGCTTATTGTGAACCTATCATGAGCTGTGTGCTTCTCTGTGTGCCTTTCTGCAAGGCAGAGGTAGCCTTGCAACACACTGTCATCCCTGCATGACATGCTACACTACTGCATGCCTTATGCTGTTTCCCAGTCAGGAGCAGACTGATTGTCCTGTTCCTGGTCTCTGCACCTGTAAATGCATTGCTGGTTGGAGTGTCTGCTGCAGAAGTTTGTCTGCAACATCTGTCCTGAGTGCACCATACTCAGCCCACCGCAGAAGTGACCAAAGGCAGGGTGAAAGTCCCAAGAAGTCCTGAGGGTGGTAAGTGGAAAAGACAACTTCCATGATCGTTGTATCTAGAGGCTGCCCTGCAAAAGTAAATTCAGGGGTGTAGCTTAATTCCTTTCACTTTCCCCAATGACTGGACCTGCTATGCTGTACCCTCTGATGTGGCCAGGGAGAGCACCTCCTGGGCCATGGGTGGACGTTTGCTGTGACTGGATGGTTAAGGTGGTACTTCAGTGTGGGGGTGAAGGGAAAGTGTACATAAGTAGTGGAGGGCAGGGGTTAAAATCAGGCTCACTGAGCCACTGCTGTTTCTGTGCGTGTGCAGGGAGAGTGTATGTTGTTTGGGTATCTGGTGCCGTTTTGACAGTGCTAACATGTTATTTAACCCATTCAAGTGGTATATGATGGGCTGTATATGCAAATGCAGGTGTTTCAAGTGCATCTCAGGCTCTTAAATTACTGGTATAGCTTCCACGATGTCTTTTGGTAAGCAGAATGCTGGGTGTCGGTTGGTTTCCCTACTGACATTGACCAGAATGGTCATTTCTATTTTGTCTCACACTGTCACTTTCAGCTGTGCAAAATTCTGTTTTTTTCACAGAATTTGAATCTATGGCAACATAAAGATTGCTTCATAGCCCAGACGACTTTTGCTCTCATACTGTACTGCAGAGGGGCAGACGCGTCAAACAGCAGCACGGTGAGATGTTTTGATGTTTTAGTGTGTGATCCTGCCTGTGGTCCTGGGGTTGTGCTGGAGGACTGTCTCAAGTAGAAGTAATAAAATTTAGCAAAGTCTGCAACTGTGCTGCTTGTAGGCTACTCAGTCTGGACAAAGCTATGCCCTTTGCTTTATTCTGGCTTCCCTGAAGACAGAAGTTTGCAGTTCCCTGCAAATCACAGGGGACGAATGAATTAATGTGTTCAGTGGCAAGATCAAAGGGACCAGAGTACCACAGTGAAATAGGGTCTGAATCAAAATGAAGGTACAAGTATAAAAGTCATGCTACTGTGGTGTCCACCCTTCACAAAAGATCTAGAGACATTAGACAAGGTACAGACAATAGACCCTAAATTATTACGGTTTGGAAAATACGCTTGTGTGTTAAAGCTCCTAAGGAGCTGCCTGTTTCTTCTAAAAAGCCATAAGGAGTAACAATTTCAAAGCAGCTACACAGAAAAGTATTTTCTGATAATAAGAGAATATTGATTTCTGCAGTAGAAGGCTTAACATGATCCATAGCCTACAGACTGAAGGTAAATTGGAAGTGCATGTGATCAAATTCTGAAATAAAATTGTACCTTGAAACATGATGGATTCTCTACATTTAAATCAAGATATTTGTGTTGACTTAAATGGAGAAATCTCTCATTGATTTATAAGTTATGATATAATTGAAAGAGAAATAGTAGGGCCTTTGCAAAAACAGTTGAGTTAGGTTCTTTGTTCTTTGTTCTTTCAGTTTTGTTTCATTTTTTAAATATGC
>JBCJKH010006594.1:0-16869 GCA_039877255.1 Loriculus beryllinus | reverse complement strand
ATAAGAAAAAGAGATGCAAAAAGCCAGCCATTAAAGCCCAAATGTAAGCATGGTTTCTTTTTATTTTCCTGAATACTTTGTGGGTAGAGTTAGTGTTGAAGGACTAATCTCTGTGCACAGGGCCAGGTGCTACGCCTGCCCACAGCCCTGTCTGCTCAGCCAGGGGTACAGAGGCTGCAAACAGAAACCCCGGTGCCTGTTCCCATTGCCCGGGTGTTTCCAGGCACTGTTGGTACATCTGTGCTGTGCTTTGTGCTGCTGAGCATCATCTGAGCCCAGCTCCAGAGTCTTCCGCAAAAAGCTGACAGATGCATTGAATTTTATTTCATTTAATTTGATTCGATTTTTCCCCTCCCTTTTCCCCATCCCTTGAGCATGTCCCCTCCTTTCTAGGAGTCAGGAGCTGCTGGAAGCTTCATCCTTGCCAGACTTAAAGGCTCCTTTTTATGTTCAGGGCCGGTGGCATCACTCCAGTGGATGGGGATCAGGTCGGAGCTCCCCTGGGCAGGCAGGAGGAGGGATGGGGATCCGAGTCAGCCCCGTAGGGAAGCAGCCCTGGGATTAAATTTAACCGGCAGTTTGACAAACTAGGGACCCCGGAGGATGGATGGAGCTTGGCTGGGAGAGGCAGAGCACCTTGTCCCGCGCCCCTCCGGAGGGAAGAGGCTGCTCCCGGTACCGCGGGGATGATTCCCTGCACACAGCTGGGGCAGGGAGGAGACTGGGACCTCACTGCGGCCTCGCTGCGGCTCTGGTAACAAACCAGGCAGAGATATGGTGAAGGGATGAGCGGGACTGGCCCCATGAGCCTGGCAGGGATGACCTGGGGTTTGGGATCTGGCACCACCGAGGTGATCCATAAGGATTCAAGCGATGGACTCCGCTTACACACAGGACATTTAAGCTGGGACCTTGTGCAGGAGGAATGAAATGCAATGGGTAACCAGTGAGAGAGCAGCTCAGGATGGGTGCACCGGTAGGAAAACAACCCTGAGCGCTAGAGCAACCGTCAAACTGCTGCTGGAAGAGTGGGATAACGGATGATGCGGGAGGTTTCATCCATGATGGGACTGGGACGGGCTCTCGGGGTCCATGGTGGGTCTCTGCCTGCTCCGGAGGTCCCGGGACACCCCCCACCCGGCTCCCGGCGGCAGAGGCCGCTGCTCCCTGCACCGCCTCGCAGAGCCGAAGGGGAAGCGCAGCCTGTGGGGAGCCGAGGGAAAGGCAGCCAACGAAATTCCTCGGTGTTTGCAGAGTCCCCCCTCATCCTGCCCGCATCAACACCGCGGCGCTCTTACCAGGAGCACAGCACCGTAGGGAAGGGTTTCCCCGTTTCCTAAGCCTGGCATTGTAACAAATGCAGGCTTTTGGCAGGGTCAGTATCGAACGTTTGGTCCCGTTGGAGTGTTTTTCCCTTTGCTATTTCCCTCTGGCAGAAGCCCATCGCTCCGCTTTGTCCCAGCCCAGCTCCAGGGACTGGCTTTTCTGGTGGGAAGATGTTTCATCTGGGCTGCTGGTAAAGAAAATCCTGTTGGTACAACAAATGTACCACCCAAAATACGTCCCTCATTTAGACCCTTCTAACTTAACCAGTGGGAGTGCCACACAATGGACCGTGTCTCTCTGTACCCTGAGAATATCAAGCCACAAATGCAAGCAAAGTAGCTTCAAAAGCCGATTTCCACGGGTAGTATCATAGGAGCAATGGGGTGGATGGTGATGGGAAAACAGCTCCCAGAGTCAAACTATGAGGTTCTCATTCTGTGGTATTGTTTCCCGAGCTGCTCGATGCCAGCCCCCTCCCCGCAGGTCACCTGCCCCCAATGCAGATGTGATTTCAGAGAGCAGGTTCTCCTCCTGATAATAATGACACACTTTGGCCATACGCACTCATTTCCACACGTAAGTTGTTCCGCTATTGGAGCCCGTGCCTATTACAGCACAGATACTGACCTTGGCAGGACACAATTGACACCCAGATAGAGGCTGATTTCTGGGGTTTGTGGTGGTTTTCAATAATCGTATAAATGCTAATTTATTTCCGTGGCAGCTTGCCTAAAAGCAATAGTTTCTACTAAACCATCAGCGGTGGCCGCTTATTGCCCAGGCACTGTGTTGTGATCACA
Source organism: Loriculus beryllinus (assembly GCA_039877255.1). NCBI lineage: Eukaryota > Metazoa > Chordata > Aves > Psittaciformes > Psittacidae > Loriculus > Loriculus beryllinus. The sequence goes on along the minus strand of JBCJKH010006594.1, from coordinate 14,743 downwards.
GCTGATGGCAGTTTGCCTCTGTTCCACTCTTACCAATAATTTGCAGAGATTAAAAGGGTCTTGGAAATGGAGGCTTAAAGAATTGCTTTCTAAAGACACTGTTAGATGGAAAAAGGAACCTGGGGTTTCCAGTGCTCTCTAAAATCATTTCCACATAAACGCCAGATTTAGCAGTTTTAAGTGTCACTAAATGGGCTGTTCACAGTAAAAGAAAGATATTGATGTAGCGAAAGCAAGCTCTGCTCCTCCTGCAGGTGCTGGGCTCGTGCCTGTGCCTGGGTAGCTTATATTAAACCCAATGGCAGGCTTTTGGGAAGTATATGTGTGTTATTCTCACTGTACCTGACATCTACCCCTTTAAGGTTCCCTTCATCTGTCTCTCTTTACACAGCTACAAATTCCATCGGACAGAAACATTCACCGTATTTTCCCTTGTGACTGCAGGTTTTCCTTATGCTACTTTTTGACCACTATAAGCATATTGGACTCCTCAGATCCTCTGTGCTCGACAGATAGATTATTTCCCTTGGGGCTTTGTTCCCAAGGAGCCTTTCTCACCCTCTTCCTGGCACCCGCAGTGGGCAGTGTCTGCTCTGCCCCTCTGATGCTGTGTGTTGGGCTGAAATCACCTCCTGAGCCTCCGCCTACCCATCCCATCCCATCCCATCCCATCCCATCCCATCCCATCCCATCCCACCCCCTGGGGTAGCACAGCCTGGCAGGGCAAGGACACATTTATCTGGTGTCTGTGCCTCCTCATCCTCACTAACAGCTTGGGGCACTGTGTGTCCCATTGTCTGGGTGGGTGCTGGCTGTGCCAGCGCAGATTCATCCCTCCTCTGCCCTTGGTGTGCAGGCACATGGATGCTGCATTTGGGTGCATTAAGCCACAGCTGGGTGCTGGGTGGCTCCCACCACCTTTTAGGAGCACCCTTCCTGTTTCATTTACCATGCTGTTAATTTGATGGGGGGTGGCTGAAAATCCTAACAGCACTTCCAACCACTGTGGAAGATGCTGAGCAGCACAGGACACTCTAGAAACATCCTGGAGGCTGGTAGTGAGTGCAACCACTGCCAGGGGTCAGTTGCTGACCCTCTAATGGAGGTTACATTGATTTCACCCAGCACTAATTCTGGATGAAATCAATGTGCTGATACCACCAAACCCAATCCCTTGGGCCTGGGTTAGGTGATACCTGTAGTCATCTGTGGTTTTCTCTCACTGAAACAATGACAAGATGCTCTCCCCGGTGTGTTTTGCTCACAAATAGGCCCCATTTCTGCTGCCAGCTCTGGTTCCTGTGTTTCCTGCTATTGATGGTGGCCTGCCAGGAGCAGCCATAGATTTGGGCCGTTATGGGGAGCATTGATTGACTCCTACCTGCAGAGTTTATTAAGGCCCATGGGAGGGTGAAGTGCTAACCAAGGGCTGCTGTGGGCTCTGCCCCATTCCTGCTCTGCCTGCTGCAGGGGTTGTGTGGTGCAGCCTTAGCAGCACAACCCAGTTTTCCTCCTGCCTGTGGAAGGGGACGTTTCCATCTATGGATATCTCAGGTAAGTCACAGACTGGTTTGGGTTGGAAGGAACCTTAAAGCTCCTTTCAGTCTGACCTCCTGCCCTGGGCAGGAACATCTTCCACTGCAGCAGGTTAAGTGTTTTGTATCCTCAGGTTGTGCTGAGGAGTGTGGTGGTGTGAGCAGAGCATCTCCTGCAGGCTCTCAGATACGGGGACCATTGGTCCTCCTGCTGAAGTGAAATACCCAAGAGCTGTTTTTAATGCTTCCTGATCACCAATGCCATAGAACATGCTTCAACACTGTGTGTCAGTGAGGTGCCACCCACTGAGGTGCCAGTGGCTCTTCACCCAGCTTTCCCTCAGCTACCAGGCTGTCCATGTTTATTTGGCATCCCAGCTGCTCCTGCGCTGCTGTGGGCTCGTGCTGCTGCTGGCTTCTTTGTGCTGCACCACAGTTTGCAGCCGGCTTCCCCCTTTGCTCTGTAGATGCAGTGTTCTCTTGGTCAATGTTGGTTTCCCTCCCCCTTTAGTGAGCAGGGCTGAATAATGAGGCTGGGTTTCCTTATCACTGCGGTGTGCAGGGCTCAGTGACTTCCCTGCAAGGGAGCACCAGGGAGCTCCGGGCTCCTGAGTTATGATAATAACTTGGGTTATTTTCTGTCCCTCTTTGATTTCACATTGCTCATAACTGCTCCTGGCTTTGGAAGAGGAGCCCTTTCACATGGGAGCTGCCTGTTCGTGTTGTACCCAGGCTGTGCTTGGCACTGGCAAAGGGATCATCAAATGTCTTCATGCTTCTTGATGAGACACATGCCCAGGATGCCAGGGCTCTGTTTGACTCCTGTGCCATGGGGATGGACTTTACTGGTGCCTTCTGTCCTGCTCTGTCATCCAGGAGGGCTCTTTCTGCTGATGTGGGGTTACCCAAATCCATGGGGCTTCTTCCTTCTGTTAAAGGCAACTCCTCAAACCCCTTACTTGAGTATTTCACTCACTGAACATTGTTATTTTGCCTACCTGTACCCATTGTCTCCTGTGCCCAGGTCAGAGCTGAGCTGAGCCCTTTGTCAGCTCTAACATCACAGCTGGGTTGCAGAACTGACCCCCAGCTCACACCAGCGTTTGCTGTAGTTGCTGAGTCCTCGTCTGCCCAAGGGTTTCATGGCTTGAGCTACTTTCCCTTCAGACCAAACTCCTCTGGAGGGCAGGAAGGCCCCCAGGCACTGGTCACTGGCCACATTCAGGAGCCCGTGCTGCAAACAGTACAAGATATTCTGTGTAGAGGAGGCTGGAAGAGTCAAAGGCTGCCTGCATCCAGCCTGGATAGCAAGCTGGACAGTCTCCAGATGCAGAGTTGGCTCTGTACAAAACCCAAGGTGGGTGTTTAGCAACACATGGGTTTCTTTGGAAAGAATAATTAAAGGAAAAGATGAAACCCCTTCATAGTCATTTGGTGACATCTCCTGATTTTTTTTGTTGGCATCTGTATGTCAGCACCAGGTCAAGGTGACTCTTTGGGTTAGATTTAGATACAGTGAGGAAATTGCAAGGTAGAATGACTTCCTGAAGGATCCTCTCCATTATCCTGGAAGTCAGAACAATATTCCTTGTACAATTAGAAGTAACCATAGTTACTCAGAGCCCTGGCTCCGGGTGGCTGAGCAGAGCAGGGAGAAATCTTCTCTTTTGGAGGAAGAGTTTCTGTGCAAGCAGGAGCAGGAGCATGTCTGATGGGTGGTGTGGGTACAAGACCCAGCACAGGCTGGGGAGGAGGAGTTGGTTCATTTCCCAGTGATGTGGATGGGAATTGGTTCATTTCCTGTGATATGGAGGGGAATTGTTTTGTTTCCAGGTGATGTGGAGCAAGGGAAGCTGGTCTGTGGGTCTTCATTCATCAAAGGTGTGGGTGCTGGTGTTAAATGGTACTCAAATGTGAAGCTGGGCTTTAAGGATGTTTATTTGCCTTCCCATTGCCCGATGGGCTTCCCTCATCCGGTCTGATGAATTAGGGGAGCCAAGGAGCAGCTCCTGCTCATCCCACCTCGGTGATTAGGACAGGAGGATGCAGAATAAAAGGCCAAATATTCCCCAAAATTGAGCTGTGCACAAGGGAGCCTCCAGAAAGCAGCTTTTTAAAGGAGAAATGGTATCTGAGCTTTTCCTTTTGATTAAATTACACTGAGGGCAGCCAATGCATGGAAGATAACTTTACAGCATCCGCTATTGGGAACCAGGAGGGACTGAGCTGAGCCTGGGTCCAAATGCTGTCACAGGGTCTGAGCAGAGCTGGGCTGGCATGGGAAAGGGTGGCTGGTGCTGGGATGCAAGGTGGCTTCTGGCTGGGAGAGGGGGTCTCTGTGTCCTCATCCCCTCATTTCTCTGCCCCTTTGTGCAGAGGGAGATTTGCCTTTAGGCCACACAGTGTGTGCTCGGGGGTGTCCAGGCTGTGTGAGAGTTCATGGTGTGAGCAGGGTTCTCCAGACCTCAGAAAGGACCATAAGCCCAAGGGAAAAGCCGGACACAGTTTCTGTAAGGGCTTTGGGCACTTCAGGCTGCTGATCTGTGGTGCTGAACCTCTCTGATGCACCCAGAGCATCTCTGAGCTCTGCAGCTGGGTAGCAGCTCATCTCTTTGGGTGTCCATCAGCATCTTCAGGTACTGAAATAGCTTTTTAAACCCCCCTGGGGTAAATCCAGCTCTGGTCTGAGCACTGGGCAGCCAAACTCCCTCCTGTGCTGCCCTGCCTGGCTCAGCACCTCTGTTACAGCACCACACTGAGCTGGAAAAGGGCACACAGAGAGTCCTTAAATCCGATTTATGTATCCAGTGAGTCTGTAGTTAAGTGTCTTGTGGCTCTCAATGAATATGAAAGGTTATGGGACAGCCTGGTGTGGAGGTGATCCAAAGGAGGTTCCCTGTATGGAGGTGATCCAAGTCCAAAGAGCAGGGCAATGCAGTGAACTGCTGGAATAGCTGGAATAGCTGGAAATAACAGCCCGGTTCAAGACCGAGTCAGAAGGAGGTGGTTGAACTGGTTTTATGGGTTATGTCAACCTGGAGGAGCCTGGTTCTGCTTTCAGATGAGCAAGTGGTGGTGAAAGGCATCTCCCAGATTCCCTTCATAGGGATGCCCATCACTGCAGCCACCTTTGACTGGATCCAAAGGTGTTGCCCAGGGAAATTATCTTTGGTGCCTGGAAGGTTGTAGGTGAGGTGAGCGTCCTGCTGATGCCTTCCCAGCTTCTGGAATAGGCTGCTGCATTCCAAGGAGCAGCATTCACTGGCTGAGCTCCATAGTGTGTATTACCTCAATGACTGAGTAAGGTAAGAGTTGTTATTCCACTGCTCTCCCCTGCAGGAGGCAGCACTTTGGCGGGGGGGGAACAAACCTGGGAATGTCACGTTTTTGGAGTGCTGGAAGATGCCATCGACAGGCCAGGCATGTTAAACCAGCAGAGGCGAAGGAAAGAGGAGTTGGATACTGGAACAAAGCATCGAGCAGATGCTGAAGAAGTGCTGGCCTCTTCCAGATTGTGTTAATAAAAGACTTCATTAGGTTAAAAGAAGAGGAAACCTCGCTGAAGGGCTCCTCGCCTCTGCTGTGTGCTTTCTCCTCCTCAAGGCCATCCTCCCCTCCGTAGCTGGGGTTACTGCTCCAGCTCTTTGTTTTCCTCCCTTGCTGCCGCACGTGCTGCGCCAGCTCTGACCTGTGAGTGTCACAGGTGCTGGTTGTCACCATGGAGTTAGTGCCTGCAAAGTGATAGTGCCATTAAAGAAGAGGCTGAAAGGAGCATTGCCTTCCATAGGCAGCAGAGCAGAGCGGATGGCAGCGGTGGCATCACTGCCTGGGGTGTCAGGAGATGCATGCCTGGTACAGCGGCTGCATTTACCTGTGTATTCTTTACCCAAACACCTCCTGGAGGTGGATGGGAGGGGAGTGGAGCTGCGGGAGGGTTAAAGAAGCCTTGGATACCCCTTAAGATTCCTCCTTTTTCCTTTTCTGCTCCAGAGTCCTTGCACTGTTTGGGTGGAAAACATGTCTGAGTCCCAGGGTCACCTATGTTTAGGGTAGGAGCAATGCCTGGGCTGCTCCATTGCATGTTGTAGGCTTATGAGGGCTGGACCAGAGCCCACAGCAGGGTGTGGGGTGTCCCATGCAGAGCTGCTGGGCTCCAGGTATAGGTGAGTACACTCCTAGTGCTGCAAGGGCTCTGCTCAAGGGGCTGAGTGTCTTCTCGGGATTTCTTGGGGCTGGCTCTTGCCAGGAGCCAACCTGGATGACTTTGAGTTCTCTTTGCACATCTGGTGTAAGAGGCTGGGGTTAACTCTGGTCTGAAGCCTCCCATGTTGGTCCATATGGAGTGGGATTGTACCCAGGTGAGGTTTGTGAAGGCTTCAGGACTATGTGCAAAAAATGGCCATGTCTTTGTATCTACCCCATGCAAGGGGGAAGCTGTGTTGTGAGAGGTGCTGGGAAGCTGCCTGATGTCCAGTTTGTCACAATGGTGCTTACAGAAAACACAGGAACACAATGTCCTGATGGATGGGGGGAAAGGTAGGACCAGCTTTGACCTCTCTGGAAAGCATCAGGGATTTGGGGCTGAGCAAACCAGCCTGAGCCCTGGGACCCACCAGGGCAGGGCCTGTGGTCTCAGCAGTGGGAATCACTGCCCAGCTCCTTGGAGGAAGGCATCCAACAGCCTAAAGATGGGAGACGAGAGATTATTCCCCATCCCTCTGTGATTCCAGCTGAGCTTACCCTAAGGGGTGGGGATTTGTGGCCCATTGTGTGGTCCCTGTCATATGAAACACCCAGTAGCATCCCTGCACAGGCAGTGCATCCAGCATGGAGCTCCCCATCGCTTGAATATTTATAGCACCTTTGCTATGTTCATTCTAGCATTAAACTGCTAATTAATTATGACATTTGTGCTAGTTCATTTTCCAGTGTGGATCTGCAGAACCTGGCAGGCAGTTAATGAGCTCTCTCTATGCAAAGGATACTAAGGCAAAATAATTGCTTGAGGAATCAGCCTGGCGTTCTTTCAGAAAGGTCTTACCTATGAGCTGGCTTTGAGCTGCCTGGAATTGCACTCTGAGAGACGCTTCTGTCAAAGGCCAATCCTTTGGAAGAGAGATTTGAAGGAAAAGGTTATCTGGGCACTGGGGCTTGGTGGGTGTTATTTAGTGCTTGTAAGTCCAAGGGAAATCAATTATCTAAACAACTCCTGCTCTGCAATGGATTTCTTTATTCTTTTCTAAATATGTGCTCATCTTTGTCTCCGCATTGATGTGTGCAGCCAACAAAGCTGGGATTGCAGGAGACGAACTGTGCTCCTTCAGGCTTCTGGCAGCTCCTGCCTGGGAAAGGGTGAGGGGCTTCCTGATTATGGTCCTGCTTATTTAGAGTAGGAATTCTTAAAACAGGAGCTGTGGGGAATGGTGCTTACAAACAGTCCCTGCTGTCATACATCCGTCTTCTCTTCCCAAACGCATCCTGACCTCAGGAACACTCAAACGCGCCCAAACCTCTCAAGGGGTTTGGTGACTGTGATGGTGTGGTGATGGTCCTGTTGCATCCTGCCTGTAGGGTTGCCAAAGCTTTCAGATTTTGCTGCTTTTGGGTTTGGCAGCTCACTGGAATGTCTCCTACCTGGAGCAGGGCCCTGGGGCAGCTGCCCCTCTGTTTCTCCCATCTTTGGTGCTCTCTAAAGCAGGTTTTCCATGGCTCCATTGGTGTGCCAGGCTTTGCTTTCTTATTTCCCGGCTTCCCCTATAACAAGCGCAGGTCCGTGACCGCCACAGGCTCCTGTGGATCAGGAGCAGGGTTTTCTTTTTGGATGACAATGAGAACAAAATAATGAAAATGGTATTTGTGCCTCCAGGGAGAAACAGGCGTTTTCTTAAACAGATGGAAGCCTATAGCAGGTACACGTGCCCTCAGCGCTGCCTTTGAGGAACTTGTGTTATTAGCAGCTAGTTACCTGCTGAGGTTACAGGAGGAGCGTTACAGTAATGGAGTTGACACCTATATAATGGAGTTGACATTTTATTGAAAAGGAAACAGAAAAAACCTTAACAAACAGTTCGCCTCCCTCCCCTCTCTTTATTCCCTGATTTTGCTGTTATCAATTGCAATAAGGCCCCAACTTTGAACAGCCGCTGATGCTGGCAAGGTAATAAAAATTCATACAACAGTAGGTGCTTCAGGCATGTTCACGGGACTAATCAGTGCTGCAAACTTGAACTTTGCTGGGAAATCAAGGCAATAGCTCATTCAACAGCAAATCATAACCATTTGAATCAATTCTTGGCAGCGTGCTCTTGTTACCAGTTACACACATGCTTCCAGTTTGTGCTCGATGCTTTTAGCAGCAAGTTCAGAATAGGGATCTCTTCCTGAAGGACAAAGCTTCGTTTCTGAGCTCACTAATAGATGGGCTTTGCTCTGCTGGGGCTGTGGTCAGACTGTGTCGCTTTGGCATTGAATTTGGCTGGGGTGTAAAGAAAACTCTGTGTGTGCCAGATTCATTAGAGAAAGTTTGGGATAAGAGGGATAAACAAGCCCATCTGGGCTTGCGGAGATGGAAGAAGATGCCAGAGCAAGATGCCAACTGGAAGAAAAAGATATGGAATGGAAACACAAAAGCATCTCCGGTCTCTGAGCCCATGAGAAGTGTCAATGAAGCATTGCTCAGACCTCCATCTCCAGGAGCATCGTCTGTGATTCCCATATTAACTCATGACAAGGGAGTAGGTGGGTACAGCTGCACTGTTACTAAATGGCTGTAAAACATGGACCGTGCTTGCTGTGGGAGATGAGCGGTTGAGGTCTTTGTATCTGATTTGGGTGATCAGGAAATGGAAGTGATCCTTCGTTCTGTCTGGTTGCATGGCCCCGACCTCCACTTGTTCTGGGTGTAGCAAAAGCATCACTTAGGAACCACAGAAGCTCTCAGCTCCCACAGTGCTTTTCAGATGTAATATCTTTTTAATTAACCGAAGTTGCAAGTCCCCTGTTGGCTTCTGCTCTTCCCTCTGCTGCAATTTCAACTACACATCTCCTCTTTTTTCCTTCTGATAACTTTGGTTACTACAGTCCATTGACATTTGTATTTCTAATGTAATAATCAAATGCTAAAATACAGAGATTACATTTGGATCAACACTTTCAGTTCTTAAACCCTGGAAGTAATTATCTTTTCTCATGTACAATGAAATGGAAATGCTACTGTATTAACCATTAGCAGCTCTATTGTCTGAATGTCGGCCAGTGGCACCACTCACAATGTCATCTGCTGCTTCTGGAGGCTGTAGTTTTCTTCCTGCTGGGAAGTTCTTGGGAGCTGTGGGTGATTCCTGTTCAGGAGCCACAACATGAAGAGGCACAGGTCTTCCTTGCAGGTGATGATTAACTTGAGTATGATGAAGTGTTCATGAAGTGATGAGACTCTTTAAGACCCCATGGCTGAATATGGAGCTGAGGTCCCGTTAACACCACTCCTGAAGCCTAATTTATGGGAACCTCTAGGAGCTGTCTGAGCCCCTTAAGACACTGCAGGGTGCCTGGATGAGACCTGATCCTGGCTGGGGCTGCCGCTTGACACACTACCTTAAAACCAGAGTGCAGGGAAGCCTTTAAACCTTTCAAGAGCTTCTTGCAAATGCACATGAAATGGAGTGTGCCCCACCGCTGTGTGCCTGCCTGCATGGTGCTGCCTCAGGCAGCTGCACCCAGCCATTGCTTCAGAATGAGCTACACACTGCAGAGACTTAGAGGAGCCCTTTGGAACAAGCAGAAGACGTCACTGGTCCTCTCTAGCCACTTCATGGGTATTTGGTTTGCTTTGACACTCATAGCCATTGCTTGTGTAAACTGGAGGCACAGTCTGAGCTTAAACAAGGATTTACGTTCTGGCTTGCGAACCTTGACCACGTCACTCCTGTGCATTGATGGCTTTCCGGATGCTTGGAAGTCAAAAGCTCTCAGACTTTCTGCTCCATTTGAAACAGATGCAGACACTGGCTTTCCTGGATAAATACTCTGAACAATTTCCTTGCCAAAGAGTACTCCTGTGAGTTCCTGGGGAGAGATGAGGAGTGTTTTCACTTCTTGGTTGCAAGGGGATTACTCCAACATCCAGAGGTAAGACTCCAGGATGATTTGTAATACGTGTGCCCAAACAGAAGTATTTCTAACCTGTGCTGAGAGATTCTCTGTTGTTAAGGTCCAGCATGTTTGAGACAATATGATTCTCACCACATCACTATGGAAATCTTGTAAGGTTTTCATCCCAACAGCAATCTGCACTTGATAGGCCTCAGAAGGGCAATACATGAGTTTCAAAACATGACAGTGATCCCTAGAGACCTGTTGCCAGGTTTCCAGAAGAGATTTCATCGTGTTTAATTTCTGAGTGCTGTGAAGCCGGAAGTTCAGACCCTTCACCATCATCTTCCCCTGGTCTTGTAAGAGATGAGGATAAAGCCATGAGTCCTTGTTGGCAGCTGCTGATGCACATTGGTGATGGGGTCTGCTCTCATCACTGGATGCTGTGTGTCAGTGCTGGCTGAACACCCAGCAGGTGCTCCAAGGTGTTCCTTGGGTGCTGGTTGCTAAGTGGCTGTGGCTTGTCCTCCATGGAGGCAGATACCCTCAGTGCCAAAATGTAGGGGTGATATTGATGCAATCCAGTCTATCATTGTCCAGCGTGGTGTTTTGGGTATCAGCCTGAAAGGTGGGTGCTAACCAGGCTTTGCTGTTCGGGCAGCTCCAGATCATTCTTGGCTGCAGCAGGACCATCACAGTGAAGCTGGTGACAGCAGGACCATGTGTACTGCAGGGGCCTGGGAGCAGCACCCTGGCCAAAGGGGCAGGTACCTTTCTGTACTGAGATCAATGCCCCCTGCCCTATTCTCTTCCATTAGTCTGCGACTGAAATACCTTATCTTGGGATGGGGTGTTGGGTGAGGGTCACCCCTGTCCAAAGGGTGCTCCAAGCCAATGCAGACCTTTTGGAGCAGGCAGCTGGAGTCTGGGAATCTGCAAAAGCTCCCACTCTGTGAGGAATTGACTATTAACTGGCTGCCTGCTTCAAATTGAGGGAAAACTGGGTTAAACCCTTATGGTTCCTAATTCAAAGCAATGTCTTAGAGCTTCAGTTGCTGTCTAGCACATCACACGTTAGCCTGGCTTGAAATCATGGTTAAATTCCTTTGGTTTCCTGGCAAATACAGTTAAATAGTTGGGATATCCCTGCCCATGGCAGGGGATTGGAACTAGATGATCTTGAGGTCCTTTCCAATCCAAGCCATTCTATGATTCAGATGCTGCTGCTCTGTGTGCAGAGGGCAGGCAAGGGGTCAGTGGTGGATGCTGGGCAGGCAGCATTCCAGGCTGCAAATTCTGCCTGTGATTCCAGGGTGAAGGGCAGCTCTACCACTTCAGGTGAGAAAGGACTTTGAAGGAAGGTAGGAAACTGCTGGAGCCTGAGCTAGTGAGTGCTGCCCAACTCTCTGGGCTCTTCATTGAAGTTCCTGTTGAACAGGGATGTGATCAAGGCCCACCAAGGACGCTTCAGAACACGTTTGATGCAGGGGAATTGTGCAGGTTGATAACAGTGTGTGTCTGAAGTGGAACTTAAGCCAATGGCTGCAAATACTTTGGAAAGCGCTGACCACAATTAAGCACTTAATCAGGAGAGAGCTGCAATTTTCTGAGGCTCAAAGTACAAAAATCCCGAAGTACAGATCCCGAGATAGGAAGTAAAAATGTCTCTTTGGCAATTAAGATCCGTTCTGCTCAAAGGCTGCAAATGGTATCGTTGAATGACTTTTGTTGCACTGAATTATCTAAAATGTAAACCATTGTGCTTAAAATGCCACTCAATGAGTAAAACAGCTTCTCCTGCTCCGCTGTTACTCAGCACATTGGCTTCTGATGGTATCTGCTTTCCCTGCTTTCAAATAACATTTAAACTGGACTCCTTTTCCTCCCTCAGGAAGTGAAGTGCTGGTTGGAAGGACCTGTGCGAGTAGATGAAAGGTAATGGGTTTTTCCCTAAGGAGCTTTCCTATCTGCACACAGGTGAAATGCCTACCGCAAAGCTGATGTGCAAAGCCCCTGAGGAAGGTGCTGATGGCCCCACAGGAGAACATACTGGGTGCCAGATCCACTTGTTCTTTGCATTTACAGTTTGGAGGTTGGTTCATTCTCTGCTTCACCTCACAGGTAGTAGACTTCCCCCCCTTTATTGGGGGTGCATCCATGCCATGCACTGGCCAATGCAGTTGTCCAAGCCAGGGGTGTGGGTGAGGAAGGCAAGTTCCCTCCATATGGTGTTGCTAGGAGTAGAGGTAAAGGAGCGTGGTTGTTATTGCCCAGCACTGGAGCCCAGCAATCCTTGAATCCATTGAGTTCTTGAATCCATAAATCCCCCCAACTCACACAGTAAAGGAAGGGGAGCCTGTTTGTGGCTCATGAAGACGTGCACGGTGTCTCCCAGTGTGGTTTTGGAATGACAGGGGCTGCTCTGACATGTGAGGAGATTGACTTGCTTCATGGAGAGCTAATGTGCTCATCTTGCAGGAGGCTGCTGGTGACCTGCTACAAGGAGGGATCCTGGCCCCTTGGGTGGCAGCAGTCACATCCCATGCTCAACCCCACATTTGAGGAGCATCTTTGGTGGAAGGCGGAGCCCATGCCTGGAGGAAGATGCTGTCTGAAGCAGTCCAAAGCTGAGGTGCCAGCAGATACCTACAGGAGGAACCTGCCCACAAACCCACCTTGGCAGGTGTTGGAGAGAAAATAAAATAGCACTGCTCCAGACCTGATGGCAAACCCCAAGGTTCTGTGGCCACAGGAGAGGATGATGTGGTGCCTTCAAGGGATACCAAAGGGCTGTCACAGGTAGGTCAGTCACAGTCGTGTGTATGCTATGGTGGTGGTGAAGGAAAGCATCCTCCAAGTGCTGGTAAGTGCTGCCGCAGTCAGAAGAGAGCCAATTGGTGTCCCTTCAAACAGCCATTGGGTGTCTGTCCCCTCTCATGTCACAGCTGTGGCTGAAATCCTCTAATGATGGGTACATGGGAAAACCACCTCTGCTAAAAGCAGTAGCATGTACCCCTTGTCCCCAGGTCACACTGAGGGAAGAGACTTGTGAGTATGGTTATGAAAGAGCCTCCGACTTGCCACACAAGTGCCAGTTGGCATCCTCATGGTGGTAGCAGGTCACTGTGAGGACCTGAGAGCTGGCTGCAGGGCACATGGAATTGCCAGGGAGGCACATTCCTTCTGTCCTGGTTGTTGTTCCCCTCCCAGGGCTGCTGTTGCTGTGACTAGATCCTTGCAAACACAGGTCTTTTGTGTACGTGTCCCTGCTCTTATCCTTTGCAACCCCAATGTGTTAATAGCAGATCGGCAACAAGTGCCACTGGAAGTACTTTATGCTGCAACTGCTGCTGTTTCCACTTACTTTACACTTGATTATAAATGATCTTGTAGAGTTTTATTGTTGATACTTTTTATGTATCTGTGACTTGTGAGAACTCCTTATTACATCTCCAGATGCCAATAAATGTGAAGCCTAAATCCATCAGTCACTTCTTGAGGCTTGTCTTCCTTTGAGAACCTGATTCAGTGCCTGCTGAAATCAATGTGAGTCTTTCCATTGATTCCAGTGGATGTCAAGTCAAGCCCTTCTTTAGACTGAGATGGTAGGCACTGTCTTTGAATTAGCTTTGAGTGTCCTACACCTATGATGATGGGACCCTTACTCATCCTGGCGCCCCTAAGAGCAAGATTAACAATAATGGTGAAGTCATCCTAAATAGATTCAGATGAAACCCTCATATCACACCACATCTTCTGTTTTGTTTTTGGAGGGGCCTAGAAAAAACTAGGATTGAAATAACTTGAAGTTACCTCTTTGAGTGCTGTGTAGGCAGTTTAGGAGGTGGGAAAAGACTCAAGTGGAATGTGTTACTTGCTTAAGACTGGTAAGGTTGCTAAACAGCATGGCAAACTATCTAGTTGTGTGTATATTTAGGTGCTCCACTCTGATGTTCCCTTCCAAAGCTTCATAAAGGATGACAGAGCTGCACTAACACAGCCAGTGGAAGAGTTGAGGGTGGCTTTTATCCTCTGATGACTAACATGCTGCAGCCAGATGGAACGGTATAAATCTCTTCTTACACACAACCAAGTCAAAACAAATATTATGCAATGATTAAATGGCAACCCAAACAGAAGCAGGCATCCTGTGGGCTGGAGCAGGAAATCTTGGGTTCCAAACCTCAAGATATGTTAATTTGATTTGGTGATACAGTTGATGGCTATCTGAAGTGGCCCATGAATTATTGATGAGAACTGGGAAAGCTGATGTTTGCCTTGAAAATCCAGCTGAAAAAAGTGGAAACAGAATATATAGGAACATCATTACTGTTTGCATGGGTCACATGAGGGGGTCCCCACAGCCTGACACTGTCCCTGGTGGTGACCATTAGCAGGAACATAGACGGAACTCCCGCTCTTTGCTGTGTTAATGGCTTCTTACCCAGCATACTAATCATAGTCCTTTAATGCAACCAAAAGGCACTTAATGGAGAGGGTCAATCCCCTCCACACCTAGTTCTTGGATAGGGGAAGGAAACTGTTTCTGTTCATGTTTCTGCTCTATAGTGCCATTCTTCTCTATGGTGGGATCGACCAAGATGGTTCTTGTTAAGCAGAAGGCTTTTTTTTTTTTCCTGATGGCTTTTTAATACCTTCTACAAGCTTTAGAGAAAAAATGTGTGAAAGATGGATACGGGGGTGTGGGTAAGCATAACCAGTCTTTATCCTGAGGAGGTTGTTTATCTTGATCCTGTGGTCCTGAGGGATATGGTGGGAGATGCAGTCACACAGCCAAGAAGCCAGCTCTTGAGGCTGAACCCGAGCCCTGTTCTGCGTTGCTGTTGCTCTGAAGGAGGAACAACAGAGTTCTTCAGTTCCTCTGGCTGAGCTGGGACAGGAATCTCCCAAAACCCAGGTAGGTGCTGCCTTCTGCATTCACCTGATGTAGGCAGAGTGTGAGCAAAGGATTACACCTAAGGGGGCTATAGGAAACCTGGAGAAGGGCTTTGGACAAGGGATGTAGGGCCAGGCCAAGACAGGGGAATGGCTTTAACCTGCCAGAACAGGGGAGACTGAGCTGAGCTCTTAGGCAGAAGCTCTTCCCTGTGAGGGTG
>JBCJKH010006593.1:0-13667 GCA_039877255.1 Loriculus beryllinus | reverse complement strand
GATGAAATAGTATTTCTGAAACAGCCAAACTTTCTCATCTGGTTTTGACTTTATTTTACTGTAAAATTTCATATTTATAAAATATTTTTTAAAATATCATTGGCACTTTATACCTCATTTGGTAACTGACAAAATAAGGAACTAACACATGGAATTAGACTTTCCTACATATGGGAGGGGTTTACACATGTAAAGGCGATACACAAAGAAGGGACCACTACCAGGACATCATTAGAACTTTAAATTGAATATTTTGTCATTGAGACAGTTCTGTTATAAAAGTTACTGAGGATTTGCTTTCACAGTAAGGATATGTTAACTTTAGGACCTTAGGACTGCCAGGTAGGAGAAAGGCAAAAGCTAGAAAAAGCAACATCTGCAGTGCAGTGTGAGCACTGAACAGTCTCTTTAGCATCGCTGAATCTGATTGAGTTGGAGTATGAGAAGTACAGCATGAAGTGAAGCGAACAGAGAAAAATCAAAACCTAGAAGCACATTAAGAGGTAGAGAGACAGAATGACTGATTGACATGAAAAATAGCTAACAGACAAAATATTAAGTGAAGAATCTAAGTGCAGTGCTTTCAGAAAGCAGTGCAATTATGCATATAAACCTCATACATACCTGAGGATTCTTTGAGAACTTATTTGATGAGCACAGATTTATTTATTTAAATTTGATTAAAAAGAAACACCAAGTCCTGGACACAGCTGTGATTGTATTCAGTATGTTTTAGTTTGACCTAGGTCAAGGCAGTAGGCTGTTGTAGCCTTGTAGCCTGATCAATGCTTGGTACAAAGCAGTACACAGGCAGGGAGCAGCGAAGGCAGACTGTTCTTACCTGAGAGGATAAGCTGGGCTGAGGGAGAGAGGCAGGCAAGACAGGCCCCTCACAAACAGCAGCGCATACCTGGCAAAGGTGAGCAGAGCAGATCCAGTTATGGGGGCCAGGCTCAGACTGCAGGATACAATGAAGGTCCAAGGTTAAGCCAAGAAGTTGAACCAGCAGGTAGGGGTCAGGATCAGATGTGCAGACAGTAATCAGGGTCAGGCACAAGCAGTGATGACCAAGGAAGCCTGCGGCATTGAGACAGGTCTGAAATCAATGCAGAAAGTAAGTCTGTGGGTCAGAGCTAGGGTCTGGATTAATGGGGTACACAGCCAGGCATGGGCATAGCTGCAACACAGGGATCTTAATTGTAGCAACAAGAGGGGGGAGGAAGCAAGAAGAGAGATCTCACAAGGTGGGACTTTTTGAGTCCAAACTGCCAGAGACTTTATTCTGTATCCTGCATAAACTGAAAGAGGTTCAGGAATCTTCACAGCTTTAAGCCTACCATTAAAACAGAGATATGGGGGAAAAGTGGAATGAAGAAGGAATGTTTCCTTTAGGCATTGAACATAGATACAGCATTTTCCCCTCTTCATTTGTCAGGTTATTTTCCATGTTTGTTGTGCAACAACAGCAAGTCAAATGCATTAATTAAAATGTATATAGTGAAATGACCTCAAAGTGAAAATATATTCTTAAAATATAAAGCAGTGACTAAAACTCTATACTCAAACTTTATTCCTTTATTTTTTTCCTCTTCAGTTGTAAGATTCAATTTTCAAATAACTTTGGTTACAGAATTTGCATAGCACATTTCTGATCCAGAATGCTTCTTATAATGAAAAAATTTGAGGGGAAAAGAATTTGTCACACTACAAGAAATTTGAAATTCAGAAATGTTTCTTTTAAACTGCTCTCAATTACTTGCTTCAGTACTTTGTCTTGCTTTAGTACTTTGTCTTGCTTTAAATAATCAAGCTTTTCTGGTATTTGAACTATTAAACATTCCTTATGACCAGGAATTTATAATTAAATTCTTATGGGAAATTTCATGAACAACTGGAATACCTTCAAGTTAAGCAACTACTCAGACTCCTCAGGCAGAACCAAATCTCTTGGCTATTTTTACTGGACATCTCCATGCATTTTACAATGTCAGGAAGATCATTTTATGTTTAATCAATGATTTATTCTGAGTCAAAGAAGTGAATCACATTTAGTGAAACATGATTCACATACCATATCATTATCTATCGCTACTTCCTCAGGCTAAATTTCTTGCTGCTCACGGAATTCACTGATGTTTTTATTGTCATGTCTGACACATGTTTCAAATATACTAAGAGGTTTAGATTCTTCATTACCTAATATTATGAATTTCACAAAAACAGTAGCAGCAAATGCCAACAGAATTAACTTTCTTAAACAAACGAAGTCATTCACGTAATACTTCAGATAAGGAACTGTCTGACGTAAAACTGAAGAATGGATTTTGAAGAATCAAAGCTAAAGGCCAGATTCAATGTTCCCTAGATTCAGACTTAGGTTGTACAATGCTCAACATGGTAGAAGAATGCAAAATAATGTACTAAGAAGAGGCTGTATATATTGAAGAGCTTCTTAAAGAAACAGCACAGTGGAACATGAATAGGTCTAGCTACATCCAAAACGGATTGCTGTACTCTGTAAGAAAAATAACTATCACAGTGATTAGCATTCGTAAATATTATTACAAATCAGTCAAACTTACTTTTAAGAAATAGATCTTCTGTTTACTATGAACAAAAAAACCTGCCTTGAGCAAAACACTTGGCTTCAAAATATTTCATATAAACATATGTACAAATGTGAAAAGCCCACATGGCTATTTCAACATGGCATGTATTGAACTGAAAGGTCACCGCAGCAGCTCCAAAGAGCAGCAAACCTTTGCCCCAAAACACTAAACATCTGAAGACTTCAACTTGCAACTTTACAGTTAGATTGTCATGTAATTACTGATCATCTCCTGATCACCAAAAGAAGTACCTTTAATCCAACTTTTCCCCCTTCTTCTGGGGAAAGGCAAAAAACCAAACCAGAACAAAAAGAAACAATTAATTATTTCTATATCTATTATTTCTTAGGCTTGTCCATTATTACTCCCACTTGGGTTTTACCACCTTATTCCAAATTTCCCCTGCTCTCCTTTACCAGAGCCAATAAACACTGCAACCTTTAATGCTCCTTTCTGTTTTTCAAGACAAACTCTGAGGCAGAGAGAGTGAGAGACATTTCTCAAGATTCTTTGGCCAAGATACCAAGTCTTGAAGCTGGAGAATATGAGATCCAGCAAGACCACTCCACAGCCTAAGTACATTCTGGAAGTCTGCCAGTCTGGCATCTGGTTTACCAGCTGTTTCCAGAAAAGGGAGACAGCTTCAGTAAGAAAAATCTGATTTTCCAGAAACAGGAATTTCTCTGTTTTCATATGGAGGTATCTAAGTTCCCATGCTCATCATTGCATGCACACATAGGCTGATTTATTTCCTCTTAGAACAAGCAACTTCATGCTTCAAAACATGACTGTTGAATTTTAAAAAGCCTTTATCACTGAACAGAATATATTATCTTAAAGAGGACCAAAGTCACTCTTGCAGTTATTGTAAAATGAGTTCTTACAAAGTATGGGTTATAAAAGCACAGTTTCGAAATCTTAACAGTAAATACTTGATCCTTCAAGGTGTGCAGGTAGTGAGAGAGATCTTTTCTTTAGAGTAAAGAGAAAATTTTCAAGCATCTCACAACATCCTTTGGTAACCACTACCTGTTACCTGAAGAACTGCATTACAGACGACTAATCCCTGGCCAGTTAGGCCACACTGGTAAAACCTGTCTTCTGACTTACGAATGCACAGAGAAGAACCTAGAGAAATTAAGTCAGTGCATCCCGTTGTGAGGTCTGCTTTCAAACAATTCATAAACTGAATGACATGAGAGAAGCAGCTGCACAGACCTCATTTTCCCCAGTGTTTTCCCCATGGCACATATACTGTACAGAGACATACAAAGAAGTTCTAGACAATGAGTCTCAGGTATCTGGGAGAGCATAATCTTAATGTCCTTATCTCTCCATTTCTCAGCACAGTGTGGAAACTCCCCTTAGACTAGCTTGTTCTTTATCATCTGCCAGGCTGGCAAGGAGAAGTTTTCTTGCTAGTATGTAGATAATGATAAGTAAGAGTTCTCCCAGTTCCTGTTGAATGGGACAGTTATGTCTGGCTCACTTCCACGCATCAACATTTAATTCTAATGATTTTTTCCAAGCAGGTAAGGCAGTGAGACAGAAAACTCATACATCCCTCACTGCCCTTTTACTTTTTACCAAAAAAGCTGGACATGAGTTGACATGGGCGGGGGGGCGGGGGGGGGGAGGTCGGTCAAAAGAGAAAATTGATAAATCACTTGACACTAGTAACTTTCAGTAGTATAAATATTCTCTGAACTGAGAAAACAATGGTTTGGAGGAAGACAGGAGTCAGTGCAAAGGGAGCACTTCTTCCCACACCACAGCTTGAAGTTAAAAGATGAGACACATGAACATAAGTGCTTTTGTCATCCCCAAGGCTATTGTAACAACCTACATTTCTCTCTTCCTCCATCACTAGAGCACTTCCAGGACTAAAGTCACACTCTGGCTAGTTATGCTTTCTGATAAGATAATTACCACTCAAAGACATATATGGGTACCAGAAAACACATACAATGCTGCTTCATCACTTATCAGCTTATCCCTGCTTTCCTTATGTGAGTGAGGACACAGAGCTGGAAGTCAGGGTGACATTTAAAAATATGGAACTGAAATAAAAAAAAAGTTAAATGCAAGAGGCTGAAGAAGCCTCACTTTTAAATTTCTTCTTTTTCCCCTTAAGACCAAACTGCATTTTCAACAGTAATCTACAAATCTGTAGTCATGTTTAGATCACCTCTCACGGCTACCACATTAAGACTTCAAAGTAAACATTGAGCAAAAAAACTTCCTGAAATGCTTTGTAGATTTCTAAGTAATTGAGAAATGACCAAAACATTACTGGAAAAATAAAAAAAAAATGGAATGAGAAAGATGTGGTGCAAAGAAGCTCAGATTATTCTCTTGCACTCTTGGAGAACAGTTTTTTGATTAAGAAACAAAATTCCTAAGCCAAAATTTGTAACTCTCTGAAGCACACGACACAGCAATTAACCATAATGAGTCAAGTCACATGTATCTGTTCAAAAAGGTTCAAAAGGTTACTTTAAATACTACCAGCAAAGTTATGCATGTGTCTTACTTCCTCAAGACTTACCCTTTGCTTTTCCATCAACTGTAAAAGCACAATTGCCTATTAATAGACTTAACAAGGAACACTGAATCACAAACTGTTAGATCATATATAATACAATATTGTCCATACTGACAAGGAAATCTGACTACTATAAAACCCATTTTTCAGCATTTGCTGTGAAGAAATGGTAATTCACATACACATTTCTGAGCACACTTACAGAAAGTGTTTCAAGTAAGAGGTGCAACTGGATATTCAAGTTGGAAATTATTTTTATGAGAATTATCTTTCAGCTGTTTCACATTTTCATTTATTTTTTTTTATTGGGATACAGCAGCTATCTTGGTGCCAGACTGCCATCAATAACATGAGCAGAAATTAATAAAAATATTTGCATAAAGCAGTTCTTATTTTTCATTCACTGAACTGTAAATATCAGACACCAATAAAGTTACAGATGATTGCCTATTTGCTGTTAGTGATGTACTCCTAGCAATTAGCAATGGGTATAGTAAAAAAAAAGAAGACAAATATTAACATAATCTCCAGTTGCTATAACTAAAGCATAAACAAACTGTACAAAATATGGAAAATACTTGCTTATCATGGCAAAACATTTAATGAGATTTGCAGAGTGCCTTCAATACAACAAACTCTATTAGATCTTATTAACAGAATGGGGTGAGGTTACACAGATCAGACTAAAAGGCTCCCAGGCTAAACTGGGTTTTTTTGCGACATTTGTGGCTATTATACGTAACAGTGAAAACTACCTCAATTTCACTTAACTGTAACTCTGTGGGAACAACTCTGCATTACCACCACTTTCACTAAATAAGAGATTTCTTGAACACAAAAGATTGAGAATGCTAGCAAAATTTACTGCGAGCATTGTTGCTACTTTCGATCTTAAGGGATAAAAACTTATTACATGGAAAAAAAACCAAAACAACCCAACAAAACCAACACAACCCAAAACCAACCAAACCAAAAAAAACCCAACAACCAAAACCAAACCAACAAAACCCAAATCAAAACAAAAAACCAACCCACCATTGCATACAGACGATTGCTTTAAATATCCCTGTCGGGATATTAAAATAAAACAACAGAACAATAACGTAGAAACATGATTATTTCCTCCATAACTGTTTCCCTAAGGATGCATTTCTATTTACACTTTATTTCATGGGAACGCTCAGGGACCTCAAAGAAAAATCTGTATTTTATAATCCTACATAGTTCCCGTCTCAGAAATGCATGAACTTGTACAGAGAGAAGTTTCACTACCAAGGCACAAAGTGGTCAAACCCACACATTCTTAATCTAATTTTGACTGACTTTTTTTCCTAACAAAGTTTGTTCCTCCTCTACAAAACCTTGTATCTGTAACATATTCCACTATTAATAAAACTTTTGTTGCTATAATTATTTCAACTTTACTGACTACTCTGTAAGGATTTGCACTTGGATATAGCCTCTTCGAGTAACAAATTGTATTAAAATGCTTTTGTGAGAAATTTTTTCAGAAAGGTATTTAGCAAACACAGGCTATAAACCTGATGCTTCTTCACTGAACTTTCCTATTATGCTTTTGAGGTTGAAAGCAAATAAAGATCAAGGTTCAAAGTATTCTCTGTTGGCCATGATTATTTTGCTCTAGGAGTAACCATGTTGTCAGTTTGATGCAACTTATCCATCTGACTGACAGCTAATAATTTTGAAGGGACTTATTTATATACAAGATTGTAAAAACAGTCTAATACTATACTTCAGCATCAACTCTAATTCTTCCAGAAATCTCTTTGCCTTCAAGCTGTTCAGGCTGATTAATCAAGCACTTTTCATTGAGCAATCGAACAAAGAGTTGCAGCTTTCTCAAGACAGGAATGAAGTACTTCCAATTCCAAAGGCATCTAAAGCATTGTTTCATGTTCATCAGAAGCCAGAATGTTTCCTATAGCTGCCTTACAAATCCAATAAGGTTGGATGCTACTACTGCCATACTAGAACACGCTTTCACTTCAAAAAAGAAGTCACTTACCAACAGAAACATATACAACATGACTGAGCTTAACATGAAATATGAAAGGTTTAGAAGCACACAAGACTTTGGAAGCACACAGAATATAGAACCACTTCACTTCAAATCCACTAGTAAGCCAACTTTAAGAAAGCTGCAAGATAATCAACCGAAAAGATTTCAGCCATCAAAGGAGCAGTTTCAGATATGCGTAAGAATTTTTTTCATTTGACATTCATCAGGTCTAATCACTAATTTACTCATCACACTGGTAAGTCCTATGTCACTAGCTAAAAAAAACAGGATTTTTGTTTTCTAGCAAGTAAGTATAACCTGAAACAACAAGTAATTTGGTATTTTGAAGTTGTTGTGCCAACTCTATTACTTCATTAGGGAACAAGAGAGAATATCTCAAGAGTTCACAACCAGCATCTAAAAATACAGGCCTGCAAGTTTTGCTGGATGCACTACACAAGCCATGACAAATGCTCTTAAAGCTCAGATTCATAGTCTAACTATGATGAATAATGAGAACTAACAATTTTTCATGTATATCTTCCCTATCCTTAGTAACTAATGCAAGGTGACATACTTTAACAACTTTCATTAACTGACAAATGCAACTATGTTTCACCTCCTTCATTAGCTGATAATCACCCATTTTATGCAGTGCTATGACAGGACTGCCAAATCCAGCAGAAGATATTAAGAGAAAAATACTTTTACAGATCTGAGGCATAAAAAAAACCAAACCACTTACTCCCATACAGCTGAAATACACACACCACACACTATCTAGTCACCTTTCCTTAGTATTTTTATACTTTAGTCTCCATTCATGTAGCTGTTATAACCTCACTGCCCAGAGGTCAGCCCTTAGAATATACACCACTATTGCAATTGAAATAAAGACTTATCTGTTTCTTATTCACTCTTAAGAGTATACCAATACTAAGTCACTAGGACCAAATATCTTGCAAAGATAAGGACTTCTAGCACTTGGAAACTCAAGGATAAATCCATTATTAACTAATCAATAACCCTCAACATTACCCTGCAAGGTAGTAAGGTAACACACATCCAGCATTAAGTTCTGTGAGGGGAAAAAGGATCAATACCCGCAGTTCTGCAGAAGCATCGAGAAGATTCATGAACATTTATCTTAAAATATAGCTTAATAAAAGAAAAATAAATAAATGTCAGTGGATTGCCAAGTTCAAATCAATTTCAAAACACACAGTAGGAAAGACATTCAAAAGGAGGAATTTATACAAATAACTCAATACAATAAATCTTCCATCTCCAAGGGATTATTTTTTTTTTTACCATTCCCTCATATTTGTGTGTGGAGGGAATAAATAATTTTCCTCTCTCTTTTCATGGGTAAATAATTTTTCTGTCGTAGCAGTTGACTTTAGTAATTTTTCAATTTATTGTCTAAGAGAGGAATTTCCTGGAGTGATTCTGTTTTTATTGATTACATTCAGATAAATTGTACAGAAGCACCCACAGACTTCATATCCTCCATTTTCTACCTCTATAGTACCGTAAAAATAAATAAATCTGGTATTTGATCTGACAGGTAAGAAGCTGATATGCATATGTACAGACTTCATTACCATCTTCCCTTCAATACTCATTTACTAAAAACAATGTCACGAACTTAAAGAAAACCCAGATTTGCACTACTAAATCAAACAGCCAGCAGAGGATTCTTTCTGTAGAAGTTTAGATGTTGCAATTCAAACGGAAGAATAGGTCATTTTCATGAACAGATGTAAACAAGTATAAACACCTATTTTAAAGATACAAGCCCACAGGCATTGTATATGCCTGACAATTTTTATTGTTCAAGAATCTCCCTGTCCCTTTTTACAGGGCAAAAAGTGTCATCAGCACCACAACCAGATCCCATCTTCCGAGACTTTGTAACTATTTCTTCTGCTACAAGTTCATTCTATCTGACTTTTGTGTGACAAAAACGAATTTTGAGTAATTGAGGGAAAAAAAAAGATTTTTCTCTGAAGCAAACAATGAGTCTTGTGGTATGTCTCACTGCTTCCTTCTCACTCTCTTAGTCAAAAAACAGACTACCACATTTCCACATCTTTGGGCAGCTATTCACTCATAAATCAAAACACTGGTAAACATGAGAACTTGTATTTTAAATTTGTATCAGTATGCCAAATTTGTTCTTTAAAGTAATTAATGTACAATATATAAAATGTCACCCTTTGAAAGAAGACATTGCGCTACAGCAGGGCTCTTAAATTTTAATGTACTCTGTTAAGACTGGCAGTCAAAGAACAACGGTATGAGATAACACTGAAATTTTACTTTGGGATTTCACATTAATAAACTTTTACCAATAAAACACACTGACCTCTTTCCAACAATAGGAAACAGCAGCTGTATGGTAGAATTCTTCACAAAACCTTAACTTTCAGGTTATTCTCATTATATCCAAATTTCAGTTCTGACACCTACGCTCCACCATATGTTTATACCAGCAGAAAGCAGTAGCCCTTTAAATAAATCAGAACACAAAGCTTTCATCATTCTATATATAAAAAAATATGGTATCTAAAAACTATAAGATGGATTAAAGCTCAAATTTCTTATTTTATTTTTTTTTTTTTTTTAGCACCATTATTTTGGTAATCACTTCTGTAATTTAACCACAGCTTGCAACCCCAGGGCCCAGACAGTCCCTTCCCCCCTAAGTTTACATGCTGAGCATGATGTCATATGGTATGGAACACCCCTTTGGCAAGTTTGGGTCAGCTGTCCCGGCCATGTCCCTGCTGGCTTTTGGGGCTCTTCCAGCCTTCTCACTGGCAGAACATAAGCTGAAAAGTCCTTGACTTAGTACACTATCATTACTTAGCAACAATTGAAAATATCAGCGTTATCAACACTATTCTCATAGAAATGAAAAACAGCACTGTACCAGCTACTAGGGTGAAAATTAACCCTATCTCAGCTAAAACCAGGAGTCACTGACTTCATATACAGTTTTAAATTTATGTGACTAACTACTATCTTAAAAGTAGGCAACATACAAATAACTGCCTCTAAAACCAAGATAAACATTCTGAAAAATGGTTTTACAAACTTAGTGAAAATAGTCAAAAATTAGCATATGGGTTTTGATCAAGAGAAAAAACCAAAGATTCTAAATATAACAAAGTACACTAGTTTTGAGTTGTTCTACTTCTGCATTAAATACCCTAATTAAAAAAAAAAAAACAAACAAAACACATTTTTCACTAGCTAACAAACTTTGTTAAAATTCCATTTTTACATCCATTCTCTTTTTTCATTCCAGAAATCCAGAAAGCTTGCTTGCAGTAGAAGTTATTCTCATAAATAAAGTATAATTCATAAAAGCATGGATACAATCAGAAAGGCCTCTTATAGAGGAAGTTTTCCCTTCCCCTAAACCGAAACTGTTGCAACAAATTGCTGAAGTAGGGAACCCCCACATACAGCTTACAATCTCATCAACCCTATCAATTTCTTATAAAACATACACACGGATCACATGTTCTTTTCTGAAACGGACGTTCCCTTTCCAGCCACGGCAATGGCTCAAGTGCATCCTTTCAGCAGTAGAAGAGCACAGTATAGGTTTTCCTTCTTGTGATAAAAGTTTATCCTGTCAATATATATGAAACACCAACAGGCAACAGAAGTTGTTTTACATTGCTGTTTCAAAAAAATTCTCTCAATGTAGTTATGTTTTCATCACATAAGCCTACAAGACTAAAGGACCTCACAGTTCAATGAAGTATGCCTATATGCAAAAGTGAAATCTATCTTTTACTGGTTGTAAACCTGTTCCAAATAATCGAAAGCTGTTTTGCTTGTTTTTCCTTCTATTTCCTCTAGTGGTCTTTTAGGAAGAAAGCGGAAGTTTCCCAAATGAATTTTTATACATTACACACTTAACAGTGTATCAATAATTCAAATGGCCTATTACTACACTTATAAAAATTATTTGCCTATTTGTAGTTCACATACAATCAGTAGTAAGAGGCAGAACACTATGTGAGCCCCATTCACTCAACCTTCCCTTTGGTCTATAGAAGAAAGTTCAAGCATTTTCCATTACAACACTGTTATCCACAATAATCAACATATGTGTTTTCCTAATATTAAATCACCTGCCACAGTCAGCTAAAAAGCATTGCTTTACAGACTTAAATTTAATGGACTCTAGAAAAGTACTACCTTGTATCCAAGAGCTTTAACTTCCCAAAACAATAGCATACCTTCTTTCTAATCCAAGTTTAGAAAACACCTACATTCAGTCACAAGGCTGATGACCTTCTAATCATCTTATCTAATTATAAGATACCACAGAAGAAAGTTTGCCAAAATAAAAATGGGAATATTTATTATCTTTTCTACTAAAGCAATGCAGAACTTCTGAGATTATACACTGGTTTTGCAAATGTTTCTAGAGCTAAATTCATACTTTTCAATTTCGTAAAAAACTTAGACACATACTTCATAAAAACAAAAGACACAGTATGTCACTGAACAATTGGATAGTATTATAATTGTTAGTAGGGATGAGCAAAAAAAGCTCATGCTTACACAACTCTGGCATCTGCATCATTATCATGTACTCAAGTGGGACGAAATGGATACATTTTCCTTGCGTATTTTCAGGTCCACTTCCCAAGCTTTTAGAAATCAGACAGACTGTTAAATACTGAATTTGACCAAGAGAACCTAGAAATTATTTAGCGGTACTACATGCACAAGATGCAGGGGAAGGAAGAAAATTAGACCCGTGCATACAGTACAAGACAAACTGCTACAATTGTCAAACGTGCGCTGGACAAAATTCAAAGTTTATGAAAAGTTTTATTTCTTGTCATGAAAATAGTTTCGGAAGCACATAATTGTATGTATATTGCAAAGTCATCTTCACTTGGCCTCCTGAACTTTCTTGGCATTCTGTTTTTCTTTTGCCTAGAAAACGAAGGGAGATAATATTAAACTCTGACAAGACAAAGACTTTCTTTTTGGAGTTTTGAATGACTACTCATTACACTTTTGAATATTCAATAAAATATCCTGAAGTAAGAGACATTTTAAATGTAAATTTATATCCTTCAGAAATACCCTACTATTAGTTTCACATATAAAGCTTTTCAAAATACACACAGGTTTAAATATAATAATATGAAAGACAGTAATATTAGATAACTTTCATAGATGGAAAGCAGGGATTAAGAAAAGCTCTATTTTTAAAACAGAATTTAACCTTCGTTTTTATACCTCCACATTAATTTCATTTAACACTGAAATAACTCTCCTTAATGAAAACATTTAATTTCACAAGAAAACACTACATTCAGAAATACTGATTAGCACAGATTAAACTAAAATAACCAAGATCTTAGGTTTTGAGATCTTTCAAAAGAGCAGAAAGGGGAAAAAAATGAAGATATTTGTGAACAGAATCTTATGTTACTTGTATCGATAGTTCAAATTGACAAGGAATGAGCATTTTCTTCCGTATGAATTTAGTCAAAAAGATCAGGCAAGAAGAAAGGACAATTCAGATGCAATCATTTATTCATTCTGAATCAGACTGCTACTTATTACAAGCAGAACTGGATCTAAGTCAGTGATTTAGAATCAAGATCTGTTACCACCAGCTGCTCGGGTGCACTGGAAATTTACTTGCAAAAGAAGCTTGCTGGTGTTATACATAACTCCTATTGACATGAAACCAGATCAAAATTTCACAAATTACTCAAAGAAGGAAAAGATTAAAAAAATAATCCAAAAGTTACTGCCTTATAAACTACTAAGTATGGCCTACACATACTTTCCTAAGGAAATTCAGCTAAAGAATGCACTCATTAAGTAATATTTAGTTCTTTCATTATCGTAATAGAGATCCTTTTTCAGTCTGAGTTCAAATTTAGGGATACTCTCTATGGCACAAGAGCAGATATGCAAACAAACACTCCATTTCAAGTACTTGACTAGCCATACAGTTAAATAACCTTGCCAAAGTAATTTAATCAACAAGCCTAATACAAACTTTAATAGTAAACCAATGTTAGTAGCTAAACACCTTACAAAGGGGAAAACAAGCCAGATAACCAGTATAAGAACAGAGAAAGAGTACAAGTTTCAGGCTACCTAAACTACCAGAACCTCTGTGCAAAGGTTGCCATCTAGTGCTGACAAGTAGATAAATCAACAAAACTGAGTATTAACAGTCCAAAGTATGGAAGAGGGATCAATCTTTACACACATGTCTGTGTATGTATACATTCAAATAATCTTCAGTTCAAAAAGGGATATCAGGATAGTATGGGGAACTCTACCACATAGTGACTGGAAATACATATCAAAATAGGACTTTTAACTTCCTTTGTAGAAAAGCCCAAACCATGCATTTCTTGTACAACGCGATCTTTTATCTGATATTGAAATGCTTTTTCCTATATCGCCATCAGAAAAAGTTTGTTTAGGTTAT
>JBCJKH010006577.1:0-12923 GCA_039877255.1 Loriculus beryllinus | reverse complement strand
CGATCTGGTCATAAAGGAATGTCTTCATCTTTCCTTCACCCAGAAATAGTGCCTTAGTGTTTAAAGAAACCTCTTTTCAGAACTTTCAAATTATTCTCCTTCCTTACTTTTATCCCACATTTCTACCTCCTCTTACCCATTCTTTCCACTTTGGTACTGGTTTTGTGGGAACTTGGCCTCTTATCTGAGCCACACCACTGGCAGGCCTCTGTGCTCAACTACTTGGCTCATTGTTGTTACTTTCTAAAGTAAGGAAAAGTTGTAAAAAAACCCCATAAAATGACTTGGGTTTGAAAAATAAAAATCCCCTATGTGTTAAATATGTCCTCCTCAGCAATTTCAAATGCACTAAAGCTTGGGCTAACACGAAGGTTAACCTGTCATCTTCCTCAAATTTAAGGACACTCTTTTACATTTCACTTTCAGCTTTACTGCACAAAAGTCATCCACTTTGCCATGACTTTGAAATATCAGCTAAGGGTTGATGACATCCTGTGGGAAACTGGGAAGTATAAGAACTTCAAATACGAGCAAAATTCATATATAAGTGAGGATAGAACATGATATACTGAGTAAAGCTACACTTAAACCTCAGGTATAACGTAGATTTGGGAAATCCATAAGATACTCTACAATTTACTCTGTTAAATACAATTTTTCAATCTAGTTTTCTATATTGTTAACCTATGTCTTCCACAGCAAGACTTTGAAAAGTTTGGTAGGCGTGAATACACTACGCTGAAATAGAAACAAAATATATTGCTCCAATTAGTGCCACCATTAAATCATGGAAATAAATATGAATAAATTTTGCATCAAATAAATCAGTCAAATTTCAGTGATCCATGTTAAGCAGAATAATAAATATAAACAATTAAAAAAGCCATCTTAAGACATGCTAGTCAGGAAAAAATGTGTTTGGTCTAATACCAAATTAGCTTGTGTTTATTGTAAGGTTTCATTTAAAGCCAAGTTTATGATTAAAAAAAGGTTTATTCTCACACCTTTGCTGTATTTTAGTTCACATGCAACCTCCAAACTTTTAATACAGTAAATCTGAATCACTGACATGGAGTCTTTCAGAATCACACTCACGTAGTCAGGATGAGGCCAATATACTGCTATGAAATAGTTAGCCAATATTATTTAAGTTTCTACATGGCCATTATCAACTTTTTATTTTACCCCCAAAAAACAGGTGAAAGTACAGGTGGAGCTGGCTCTGACTTTACTTCAAGTGACAACACAGCTGGAATGACTGTTGTCATCACACTGTGATGAGTGTCTGCCACTGCTAAGGTCTTAAACTTTATACTGAGACTGTTTTTTTCTTTAAGGGCAACCTGCACTTATTTCTGTTTTATTATAAATGGAAACAAATACAGTAGTAAATGTCACTTTATGTATGTAGTTTGCACTGTAAGATCTGGAGAGACCTCATGTGTTGTTTGTGATTAGGGGTGCTTTATAACTGTTCTTCTAAATAGACAAACTTTATCATATAATAAATTACAGTTCTTATTCTGCAGATTTTTCAAATTTATACCATGGGACCTGGTGTCAGCAAAACTACATACTAAAACCAGTAACCAAAAATAGAAAGGAACCGTAGACAGAAACTGTTTCATCATATGTACACATGTACTAACTATTCCAAGCTTAAGTTTCCCAAGAAATTAAGGTCAGCTGTAAAATTTTGGTCACGGGGTTACTTCAATCCAAATGCATTATCCAGACAGCTGTAGTTTATCTTATTACGCTTTGCTATCATCTTCTTTTGACTGGATGATGTCATTAGCAACTTTGATTTCTATGTTTTCTGCATTTAAAGCTTCTTTCCCATTTTCCTCCTTTAGTGGCAGCTTCCTATCAGAAGAGAGGAATCATAGTAACACATAAATAACACGTAAACTGGAATTTGTCTACAGTGTACATATTGCTTTTACAGTTCACAGTGTTTCTAAAACCATAATTTACATAATTTATTGACAATAATGTATGATGATTTATATTATGAGGTTATTTGCTTTTGAAGAAGTTCATATTGACCCTTTCCATTTCTATAAAGCCAGAAAAACCTAAATGGCATGACAAGAACATTGCTGCTGCTCAAAATGAGATTTCTGCAGTAAGACAAAAGAAGCAACAGACTGCCAAATAAATTGACCCAAGACAGTATAGAGGTATGAGTTCCTTAGGATACTGCGAAACACTTAAAGGCAAGTCTTTTGATGAATCTAGATTATACTCTTTTTTATGTCCGTTTCCAAATATAAATTCAATTTTATATGAAATAGGAAATCTACCATTGGAGGTTATGCCAAGACATTGGTAAAGGAAAGAACTTTTTATACCACAGTGAGGTAATGGAATTTATTTTATTACTTAGAAAATTCTAAAATTTATTTTTGCTACATCACACTATCCAGCTGCATTAATAACTTATAGCTCTTTTAAGACTAACTTAGAGAAAACTCAGAGGAGTTTTATGATCCTTAGTTCCAGTGGCAACAGTATCTCCACCCTTGCTTTACAGGAAAGACAAACACTGATTTCATTCAAAAGGATCTAGAAAATCATTGATTCCCTGCTGCCAGTAGTTAGCTGTCAAAAAACAGAAACAAAAAAACAAAACCCAAAAGCTGTCAAAATATCAATGGTTTACTCATATGTTCTTGTAATAATGTCTCCTGGGCATAAGTGTTGTTAATCGTGATTTCAGTTTGCGTTTGCTTTCTAACTAGGGAATAGTATGCATATGCCTTTTTTATCCATTATAACTGGTAAATGTTTCAGTAAACTTCCATTGTGATTCCTTCGATGTCCTAAAGAGCAATATACTGTTCAAAACCTGTCTAAGGAACCCCTTAGGAATGTCTTGTAATAACAGTGTTTAATAACAACAAATAAAATAGTGCAATACCCAAATCCCCAGTCTTATGAAAGTTACGCTGTCTGAAACGAACTGCTGTTTGTCTAGAGGTTAAACAGTGAGCACAACCTGTATCTCAGAGAAATGAAAGAGATGACTAACTTGCTCTATTACAGTAAAGTATGTGGGATATATATCAGCTTTGAGCACAAAGATCTCTAGAAATTGCCTGCTTCACATGGCACACCCAAAGGAAACAGATTTCAGCCCACAACACAATGCCTGAAAGAATGGAAATAGCAGAATCAACATTAATCTATTTTTAAAAGAAGATAAAACATTGAGGCAGAGGAAGCACGGCTCATGAGATGCATTTTAGGTAAGCATCTTAAAGATCTAATCATGCAAAGCACTTCACCAGTATTTAAAGAAAGACTGAATTTAACCTAGTTTTATATAAAGGCAAAGTAATTTCTCAAAAAATGTTGCTAAAAGGGAAGAAAAATTTAGTCAAAGTGAAAACTGGGCAATTGACAGAATATACTGTTTTGGAAAAGTAGATTAAGAGCATGTTACAACTATTTTCAAATTAATTGAAATAGGAAGATTTGTTAGAACCCTGTTGAAGTATACTAGATATTACTGAAATCCATGTTCATGCAGTGTGATGAAATTAGCCTTGCTTTCAGTGTAAGCAAGGGAAAAAAAACCAAACAACCAAACTACAGACAAATCAAATGTTTTGCAAATTTTCCTCATCAAAAAGTCCATCCACCATTCCTTAACCTGATTGTGTTTAAAAACTCGTAGGTTTTTTTGGATATCAGGTGAAGTTATCGGTTCAGTTGTTCGACATTATGCTTTTGCCTATGACAGAAATTTTGGGTTTGGATTTTTCCTCTTCATTTGTTTCAAATGTTAATTCATATATAATCTTTAGTGCAGATTCAATCATTTTCTTCTTTTAATTAACTAAATGAAGTTCAAATGTTTTAATTACACCAATTTTTCTAAACCTAATTTTTCTTTAGCTGCATCTATTCAAATTAATTTGATATTTTTCAGCTGGGAAGACTAATCCTTTCAAATCTTAAAGTATTTTATAATGAAAGATTTTTTTTAAAAAAAAAAAAAATACTAGAGATCTTTGAAAAGTTCTTTTGCTTTAATCAGATGCTGGGTGTTATCAATCGTTAATAATATTGACTTTGCTTAGCGTTGCAAGTGACCTAAATGAAATAGTCTGCTGATATTACCCATGCAAAACTTTAACTAGAGTATTTACTTTCTTATTTTAAAGGAGAATGGCTCCCAGCCCTTTCGGTACTGGAATTCACCCAGCTTCATTAACAATAAGAAAAACTCAACTAACACTAGAAATACAATAATGTCAGAATTTTTACATTAATTAGCAATGCAATTAGTACCACATTTTACGTGGTATTTTAATCATATCACAGAAATGTAATATGAAATGCACAGCTCAAAATGATTTCCCGCCAGCATTATTAAAACTTCTTGACTTGCAGGTGAAAAGTGCTTTGTCATGGATGGATTCCAA
The DNA here is from genome assembly GCA_039877255.1 of Loriculus beryllinus. Classification (NCBI taxonomy): domain Eukaryota; kingdom Metazoa; phylum Chordata; class Aves; order Psittaciformes; family Psittacidae; genus Loriculus; species Loriculus beryllinus. The sequence continues at coordinate 8,490 of JBCJKH010006577.1, read as the reverse complement.
ACCTGGCTTTGAAAAGAATCACCTGAGTTAAGGTAAAACGTAGACTGCTGAATGATATGCTGACCAATATAATGAAAATATTATTGTAAGATGAAGTAATCCCTTTATTAATTATTTCCCATAAATGATGAAATTGTATTTAAAGTTCTAAGTATAATTTCTTATTATTCAAAATAATTCAACTAATTATTCAAAATATTTAATCCAATTTAAACTGAAGGCTTACCTCATATACCTGTAAGACAGCTATAATTACTCAGAATGAATCCCACCTTAAATAAACATTGCCTGCCTGGAATGCCCTTGAAAGTTGTCCTTCCTGCAAGTTAAGCTCTTCCATTCAAGATCCCTGTTGGTCACCCTTGCTCTGCCCAGGATATGCCGGGGTTTCAGCTTCCAGCTGATAGCACCTGTTGTTCACAATGCATTTTTGTGAACAAATCCTACTTGTTCTTCCTACTGAGGGACTTCCATCCTACTGCATCCTCCTTTCCTTTAGTAGCATCTCACCCGTACTTTCATATTGCTTGTCTGTTTTGTCAATTATGACCTGTGAATGAGCAGAAGGCCCTTTCCATGTTCCTTTAGTACCAGTGTTCCTACATATGTCTTGGCTGCATGGTGCTCTATTTATCTTTGGCTTCCTAAGTTACTCTGTCCTGAATCTTTAGCTGGCTTCTGTCCAGCTGTACCTTGGACTGCTGCCTCTTGCCACTGGCTGTTGGAGAAGAATTTACCAAAAGGAAACTGTCATCATTATTAATATCTCTTAGTAGACCTTTTCTCCCAAGGACATAATACCTATCAAACTCCTTATCAGTTGTTCCTAAGCTTTAATTCTTTTTTGTGCCACCTAGTGACTGATTCTTTCCCCCTCCCCCAGGATAATAAAAGAGTTTTGATTTTAACACCCTCATATTTCACTCACGTCAGCTGTTCTAATGACAGAAACAAGTAGGAAGAACTGAACTGGGTTTTTTCTGCTATCGTGTCCCTTGCTAAATGCATCTCTCTTGTATTTGCAAGATTTGGTGCTACAAATAGTCTTGAAGCACAAAAAAAATTGTGGCCTGCCACCTTACCCACTAACGTACCCGGGTCCTGTTGGACTTTTACAATGTTTACTACTACATTCCCCTGACTCCTCAAATGACTATGGGTTCTCTAAAGTGCCCCTCATTATAAATTCTAGTATGAAGAGCAAACATATTGCTTGCTCTTATTCATATTGTTGAATGAACAGTCATTCAACAAATTCCGTAACTGTTCAATTAACACAAGTTTAAAGTCTTCAAGTACAGGTTCTTTAAGGAAGTATATAGCCTATTGCACTGTTATTTTAACACAACTCTCAACCCCATTTACTAAAAATGCCACTGAGAGTCAATAACACAGGCTTTCCTCTTATTAAAGGTTCTGTCTTTTGCAGTTCTAGATGTTACAAAAAGCAATTTTCTTGTCATTTCAGAAATAGACTTTTGTAAGAACTTCTCCTTTCAAACAACAACTGCGATTTTATCAAATAATCAACAGATGATTTTTTATATCACTTTTGACAGGCTGAGAGAGATGGGGTTGTTCAGCCTGGAAAAGAGAAAGCTCAGGAGACACCGTATAGCAACCATCCTGTACCTATAGGACGCCTACAAGAAATCTAGAGAAGGACTTTTTACAAGTTCAGGTAGTGACAGGACAAGGGGGAATGGTTTTAAACTGGAAGATGGGAGATTTTGATTAGATATTAAGAAGAAATTCTTCCCTGTGAAGGTGGTGAGGCATAAGCACAGGTTGCCCAGAGAAGTTGTGGCTGCCTCATTCCTGGCAGTGTTCAAGGCCAGGCTGGATTGGGCTTGGAACAACCTGACCTAGCGGAAGGTGTCTCTGCCCATGGCAGAGGGGATGGAACTGGATGATTGTTTATTTTTCAACCCAAATCATTCTATAACTTTGTGATTCTATATTGACTGAAGAAGTGTCTTTGTAGCCATGATACCTTTAAGTTTTCAAGAGGTAGGAGATTTTCACAACACATGAAAAGCTTTGGTCTCAAACCAAAGAAACTAGAAGCTTTCTTTAATAATTTCAAATCAATTAACTTTTGAAGCTCAGAAATTAAACTCTTTAGTGATCAATTAATGTCCTTTAATACCACTAGGTGAGCGCTCTACAGAAAGAATGAAACTGTCAACACCTTTGTTGGAATATTAGTTTCTCTTCAAACTGAATTTTCAGGGGAAAAAAAGCATATCTGAAGCTCTCATTGCCATAGTAAGCTTAGGAAAATACCAGCTTGCTTGTATCCTATCACAAATGCTATTTTATCCTCCACAGAGGTTTTGAGAAGTGTTATTCAGGTATAAACACTAGCCACTCCACCCAGTTTAATTTGTTCCAGGGGCTGCAGCAGCAAAACAGAAGAGAGGACCTGACCACCAGCACTTACGATTCCCCAGCCCATAGCTGGTCCCTGTGACTCAGGAGGCAGCCAGAGCCTGTGAGCCTTGGCAAGAACTGCTGTTGTTTCTGTGCTGAGAACAGCTTGCAGGGGTAGGAAGAGGGCATGAGGAAAACAAGCAAAGTGGCTGGCCTTCGGCACTATTAATCCAGTTACACCATATGGATTTAAATATTGAGCTAAGCTCCCAGTTACATGAATGAAAGCAGGCAGGGACAACCCCGTAAGAGGCTGGGTTTCTGGAGCATGGAATCATTGTACCCTATGTACACGGGGTGTGTAGGGATTTGTGTGTGTCTCAATCTAAGGCTATTTCTGAGAGTCAGGATATTATTTCTGTGGAGTGATTAAGAACTGCTGGAATGTGGCAAAGATCAGCTGCATCTGACTAAAATAATCTTGGTACTCCTGCTCAGCCACCACTGCAGGGCCAGGAGAGCTGGATACTTGCTAACCTTCAAAGAGGTTGTAGCGTAAAGATACTCTGCAGAATTGCTGCTATCACGATGTTGTCATCCAAAGGCTGGTTGTACACCTGTACACTGCTGCAGCACACCATTCTGGTGATGCTGTTTATCTCCCTCTCAGAAAGTGTGAAGCCCAATCCACCCTTGCAGCCAGAGGGATCTTGTGTGAAACTCCAGGGAATGTCAGGCTACTTACTCTGGTTCTGTGAGGGGAGTTGTCTCATTTGGCTCATTTACAGGACTTCCATCTTCATGATTGGTAATTCTTTCATCCTCTGTTCTCATTTCCACTATTGGCTCTTTTGATCCATCCTTCCTAAAAATTATTAAAAGAGTCTTAGTCTTATATCATCATATTAACCACATACATTGCATTTAAATAATTACCAAGATCCTTTCTCTCAAAAGTCGGCAAAGAAAAGGCAAAACTAATTATCAGTGACTAACACCACTGAGACACATTTAACAGCCTGTTCCCAATTCCTTGAAGTCTTCAAAGCAGCCTGTATCCATGGTTACTTGCCTCACTCCACAAACATCATGGATTAGCATCTCAAAAGAGCATTTTGTTTATGACTAAATAATCAGATGATGGCCTCTTCATGGCAATAGATGTAAACTTTGCTAACCTACTATAATAAATATAGAGCTTGATGCCTAGTTATGCTGGGACTTTTTAGGCAGTATAAAGAGCCTTTATATTAGTTTACACACTGCAGAACTCTAATATCCTGAGATTGTGACAATCCCAGCTGCTAAAACAGCATAAAGAGCCCTTGTGTGATAAGAATCTAGCCTCTTCTGCTTGCACTAGTAGAAGAAACTCTTTGTTTCTATGTCGTATTTCCCCCAGTTTAGGAACAAATGCTAGTCTTTCACATGTAAGAAAAAGAATAACTTTTGTGCTAATTGGACAGTGAGTTTGAAGATGGAGCAGTATTGTCATTATGCTTTTGTTGATAATCATAGAATAGGTTTGGGCTGGAAGGGACTTTTAAAGGTCATCTAGTCCAACCTAGGACTGCAATGAGCAGGGACATCTTCAACTAGATCAGGTTGCTCAGAGCTCTATCCAACCTGATTTCCAGCGATAGGGGACCTATCACTTTTCTGGGCAACCTGTTCCAGTGTTTCACCACCCTTGTAGTAAAAAACGTTCTTCCTTATGTTGAATGTAAATCTATGCTCTCCCACTTTAAAACTATTACCCCTTGTCTCATCTCAACAGGCTCTGATAAAAAGTCTGCTCCATCTTTCTTACAAGCCCTCCTTTAGGTACTGGAAGCTGCTATAAGTTCTTCCTGGAGCTTTCTCTTCTCCAAGCTGAACAACCCCAGCTCTCTCAGCCTGTCTTCATAGGAGAGGTGCTCCAGCCCTCTCATCATCTTCATGGCCCTCCTCTGGACTTGATTTAATAGGCCCATGTCTCCCTTGTGTTGGGGGCCCGAGAGCTAAATGCCGTACTGCAGGTGGGCTCTCTCAAGAACAGAGTAGAGCAGGAGAATCACCTTCTTCAACCTGTAGGTCATCCTTCCTTTTGATGCTGCCCAGGCCATGGATAGCTTTCTGGATTGCGAGCACACACTGCTGGCTCATGTCCACCTTTTCATTCACCAGTATCCCCAAGTCCTTCTCTGCTCTCAATAATATGGCCATGATATGTAAATAGGTGCTCAGTGCCACAGAAGTATTAATAATATTAATCCTAATTAACTTGCATATAATTTTAGTCTTAAAAGGCAGATCAAACGATACCCAAGATACATTTGATATTTCCAATTAAAAACCTCTATCCATGTAAATATTTCATCCCTATTCCTGTCATCAGATAAGGAATTGCATCCTGGAACTTCATCAGCCACAGTCTGGAAATACAGGGTAGCTGAGTTACAGATGAATAATTACTTTTATATTTAACAGACTATTATCTGGACCTGTGATATTCTAGAAGAAGTCAGACTGCTATGTGCCTTAGCAAAGAATTAGTTAAACCCTTGTCCAATTCATATCTCTCTGTTAAACAGGTTGTTACAACTGTAATAATCCAACTTCTCAGAAAGTACCTGGAAAACTCCATTGTCCTCTGGAAGGTATCCTCAAGGAAAATCTTTGTAGGTTAAAAAAGTCTGGCACAGATAAATATGTAGGCAAGAAGTCTAAAAGATTCTGGTTATTTAAAAAAAAAAACAACAAACCAATAACCCAACCCTGCATGTGCTTCTTCACTTCTGCAAGTGAAATTCTATTTTAAGATACACAAATGGCTACAATGCTAATTTCTGTTGATGAGACACAAAACTGTCATGGTTACCTCACATCTGTCAAAAGATTATAGATTGCAGTAGGACTGGTGGAGGGAATAAGAAATTCAACTTGGTTTGTTTGCACATCTACAGTTTTACAGACAAACACAGGTTGTTGCACGACCAAAGCTTTAAGAAGACATTATTTGCAAACAGCATTCATATAGGACTGAAGCACTGCAAAACACCTAAAAATTCCACAGAAGTAGTGGTTGTAGTTTTCATTCCAGGTGTCTGTATGTTACATGCATTGTACCACCTCCATTCATTACTTATGGAACATAATTACTAACTCTCTATATATCCTACAATCAAAATGTAACATACAACTCTACCATAAACCCACTCAGAAATTCAGAATGCAAACTGACATATTTAAAACATGGAAATGTCACTGTCTTTTAAGGAATAGCAGTTGGCATGAAATAAATTCAAATTCTGACTCTTCAAGCCGGTCTTGAAATTTCAGCCTCACAGTTTATTTATGCAGATTACAGGCTAAATAAGAACAGTCCCAAATTGTAAGACAGATTTACTGAAGATCTCCCCAACAAGGAAAGAAATCTAATTAAATATGGTAGTTGTTCTTGCCAAATAAGTGTCATTGAGGAATTAATGTTAAATGACCAGGCTTTATGCTTTTCTGGGAGAGCATGGAATGTCATTTGGGTATGAAATGAGAGAGCAAGGTATAAACTACTGTTAAGTGACATTTGCAACTTCAGCTCCATAAGGTCTTCCCATTCAAGAGGTTATGTACACCGATTTGTACTTGGTCACTTCTTGAATGGAAATTAAACCAAACTGAAGTGCTTTGCTCAACAGAAAAGAACAGCCAAGTCAGAAGCTTCACATCTTGATTCTATTGACCTGGACATGCTGGCTTCTTGCCACAGAAAAAAACCTTTCTTCTCTTACTGTAAACTGTGGAGAATTAGGAAACATCTATTGTACGACATAACTTCTATTCAGAAGCATTATTTGATGTAAATACTCTGTGCCTCCTTACATCTGATTTTGTTCCATGGAGCTGTTTCCAAAGGCTTGAGAACTCAACTAAGAAATGATTACCTAGGAAAGACATAGTTCTCTTGAATCTCAATAGTCAGAACTAAAACCAGAAAAGACACCACTAACAACAAAGAAGCTCGATACAGCTATGAATAATGAGGGCTGCAAAATCTGATCTCCCAGGCATGACTACTAGGAGAGCTACAGCACACAGGAATTGGACCCGTAAATGTTATTTAAATCACACAAAGATAGCATTCTCACAAATATTACAGTGTATGCATAAGAAATCAATGAGATGAACATAAAGAGGAAATTAAGTATTTCTTAAGTAAAAAAATGGAACTGCCTAAAACGAGACTCTGTAAGTAATCCTCTTTCTGCTTACCTTTGGAAAACCCTGTAAATTCTGGGTCTTTAATGTACCATTATTTCATGCAATCAGTACTTGAATTGCTTTGCCAGAGATTTCACTATCCACTCTTATCATTTAAGGGAACATATGTGCACATAAATGATCAGTTTATTCACATTTGTTTGATGAATTAGCTACTACATGGGTATTTGTGAGGATCAGGATTGTTTATTCCCTGCTTATGTTCAGCAGTCATTGACTGTTGCTATGAAGAACAATAACAATCCTGAAAGTTTCACCCACATTCAACTCAGCACTCCTGTTTTTAAAAATCAACAATACTTTTTATTCTTAAAGTCTATGGGCAAGAAACAAGATTTTCTATCTGAGAAGAAAAACTCCTTCACGGATTTGCTATAATACTATGTCCTTCACTCCCAGATTTACTGACACTGCCATAACCATATGCTGAGGTTTTGGGTATTAGCAGCTCAAAGATGGATTTGTAGAAACAGAGTTACAATGATCTGCTCCTCATGGACCAAAGATGTGCCTATAACTTACTGAATTGCAATTAATTTCCTTTGTGTGAAGCTGCACAAAAATGCCACCTTAAAGCGAGGTATTGTAAATGGCTTTTTGTACCCATTTTTCTTTTAAGGCAACATTTGACCACAAACAATCCTATACATTTCAGAAGAACACTTTCCAAAGTAACAGAAATGTTTTATTAATTCCCTTTACCATGCCACAAAATGGCCATGAAGTTAATATAAGTTGGACAGCCAAGTTTTGTTTAATGAAGTTTCCAAAATATGTGATTAATACTCACAAGTAAGCGGCCTTTCCTTCTTCCAGTTCTTTGCTTTTTCCACTCGAACCACTTTTTTTCCCACAGATCCTTCTGGTGATGCACATTAGCAATCCACATTGTCGTACGAAGAAGCAGGTTACATCAGTCACAACCAGGATTAACAAAAGGGCTGCCACTCCCAGGCCAATGACAGCACCAAGTCCAAGACCATTAAAAAGAGTGTCTTCAAGGAAAGAAAATTAAAATTTATTAATAAAATTCAACCCAAACAACAGCATCTCATGAAGCTTTTAAGTCGTTGGACAAGAAGTTAAAGGATATATAGAAAAGAACCATTCAGAAATTAATGGAAATAAACAGTCTTGAAGATTAAGGAGGTGTACAACTTAAAAGAAATCACTAGAAACATTTTTTTACATAATATTTTCCCATTGCCAAAATTCCAATATGGTCACATAGCATAAATATTATTTAATAACAAAACCCATCATGTCTTAACATTCCAAGGGTGAAATTATCAGCATGCAGCCTAAGAAAAACATTTTAAATGTTCAACATAATAGTTGATATAAGCTGCCTTTTTACACTTTTCAAATCAAATTAATTATCAGGGGTGCTAAGCAGAACTATGAAAGGGTTAAGAGAGTGCCAAAACAGTGTTTAATCTTGTAAAGGTCATTTTCTGAATTAGAATTCAAAAGTCTTAAAAGAAGATAATTAAAGCTATTTAATCTGCCAACAGTTGCAGTCTAAAATAAATGAATATAAGGAAAACTATGGATATTATCAAATGATTGTAGGGTTAGGACCTCATTTTGTATAGTCTTGTATCTTGAAAATACATTCATACACTTCAAAATAAACATATTCCCCACCTGATCTTGTTTGCTGTATTTTTATTATGAAAGCTGATGCTTAGCTAATTTTACTTCATTACGAATCACAGAAAAAATACTTTTTTTTGACTCACCGACATTTCCATAACACACACAGTAATGCTACAGACTGTTTTGAATAGTGTCATTCATTGCAAACTCAGATGACCCTTATATAGGAGGGAATTTGTATCTTATCAATAAACTGGG
>JBCJKH010006559.1:0-39462 GCA_039877255.1 Loriculus beryllinus | reverse complement strand
ATTTATGTTATATATAATATAATATAAAGGGCTATATATAATATAATAATTATATATATAAAACTGTCCCAGTTGCTTTATATATATATATACATATATACATCTATATATTTATGTTTATATATATATATACACATATATATATATATATGAGGCTCAGCACAGTGGAGACTTCCCACTTGGCCACAACTGTGCACATTTTACCTGCCAGGGTAGTAACCCTTGTTGTCTGCGGAGGGAAGTAGTGGACGTTGGATTCAGGAATGAGTGCCACCTCGTACGCAGTTTCTGGTGCAAGGTTGCTTAGCATGAAGCTAGTGTGAGCTCCAGACACTTGATCTGCCCTTTTCCTTGCTAGGTCATCTACTGGGGCATACTCCAGGGTGTAATAGCCGGTTTCTTGGGAGAGGAGTTTGGGCCACACGAGGCGGAAGCTGCTTGAGGTGATATCTACTGCATGGAGCCGGTCTGCTTGGATAACATCTGGAAGAGAAACAGAGGCAAGAAATCGCTGCTGACATTGACATCAGAACACAGCACATCTAAAACACAGGCCCTTCTGGAGGGGAGCTGCAGCCCTCAGCACCACTGGATCACAGCTGAAGTCTCCTCCATATAACCAAGCCTCTTCAGAGCAATCCATGCACTGCACAGAGCTTGCAAGGCTAAAGCCTGCTCAGATGTGTCTGCACAACAGGAGTCAGCTCAGGAGCACTGCACGCTGCCTGCCGGCCATCTCCTGCCTCAAAGCAGTTTGCCACAAGGCTCCAAGCTGCTCTGTAAAGCCCCAGCTTTCTCTCCCTGCCTGTACTCAGTGGCCAGGAGGAAGGGGCAGTGGTTGGGCACTGCCCAGCTGCATTCATCCCTGCAGTGTTCCACAGAGCCCCATTGTTCTGGGACATTCAACATTCAGAGCTGCTCTTGTGCTATCTCACCTCTTCCCCCCCCTGCACCCAGGCTTGTGCTGCCTCTGAGCTCCAGAGCCCAAGTACAGACAGCAACACCTCTTCTGATGCTCCCCAGCTCCCCAGCTTCCTCTGCCACTTGGCCCTCCTGACACACGTGAGGCAGAATTCCACTATTCCCTGGTTTTCCAGAGGGACAAACACACAGGAGGTTGTTTCTAGCTCCAGGGAAGTGGCATTTGAAGACAAAGACACTCTTGTTCTTTTCTTTAAAGATGTTTTAAAGCACCCTAAGCCTTAAAGAAGTGCATTTGCTCACTCCCGAAACCTTATGATGGTACCAAGCTTAAATACCTCAGAGTACTCTAAGTAGCTCTCAGAGAATAAAGGAAGGCACAAAAGTCTGCCCAGACCTGCAAGAGAACAGGGGTTATCCCAGCACTCCCAGCCTTGTCCTGGAGCAGATCATCCCTCCTCCTCCAAGTCCTTGCCAGCCTCCCTGTACCAAACAGAGCAGCCTCACTTTTTCCTCTGAGCTGTTCCTTGGCTCTCCCAGGCAGCAGGCAGGAACATTCCCCCTTCTCCTGCCCGCTCCCAGCCAGCAGCGCTCCACCCAGGGAGAGCTTGGAGGAGGCAGCACCAAGGGGGCCTGGGGCACTGCACCCCTCTGTGAGCCCCACAGCCACCAGTGGCCAAGCCACAGAGGAACAGGGAGCAGAGGCCTCAGCACCACAAGTCCTGCCAAAAGCTCCTGGAATGGGAATGAGGGAATTTGGAGGCAGGGAATAACTGAGGCAGATTAAAGGGACACGGTGCGGCACCCAAGGGATGTGCAGCAGGAAGCCCACAGCACATAGCTCCATAGTCGTTGCCAGACTGTGGATGCCTTGAGCATGTAAAGAGAGCAATAAACCCTAGAAAATAAACGCGTCACAGCACCTCCTCATTCCCAGAGGGAAGCAGCAAGTTCATCTCTTGTAATAGACAGTCCCTTCCTAACAATATTCAGAGACAGCCTGTGACACATTTCCCTTCTTTGGTGACTTGAGACACCAATTTGAAGCCACCTGAAACAGGAATGCTGCTGCTTTCATGAGGAGTGTTAGAAATGCAGCCAGGCAGCAGAGGAGCCTGTTCCAGCTCTGGGGACGTGATTCCCTCTTGCAGAAGCTTCAGCTAGGAATTGGGACAAATCATATCACTTCATTGCTCTATTTCCATGCTTTAACATGGATAGGGTCAAGGTTCTGATCTGGGGAGGGGGATCACAACTTCTCCATTACCAGGGTGGACATTCAAGGCCTGAGATTGCTCCCTGTAGTTACCTGCTTCTATTCTGCTCTAAGTGAGAATGTCAGAGGGTCCGGGCTCAAAGCCTTCAATGCAGCAGAAGCTATGCAGGACCTTGGTTCAGGTCAGGAATGCGTTGCCCTGGATACAGATGGGAAGTGGCTGATGGTTTGTGACTGCTCCCAGGTAGGCTCCTGCAGGACTTGCTCAGAGATGGTGCCAAAGGATGGAACAAGTCAGCAGTTGTTGATCCAACTGCCCTAGTGGAGAGCAAGTGGGTGCTAGCATAGACCCTGATGTCAGCTCCGAGGAATGCCTTGGGTTTACAATGCTTGAAGGTCCTTCCCAAGAAGCCTGGGATCATTGTGTTGGAATATCTATGGAGCAGGCATGAAACACTATTCCTGGATAGGAGGCGGAGGGAGGAGAGCGACTCTTGGCAAAGCTTGTCTGTGCATTACAAAAGGCTTTTCAACAGTAGCAAGAGATGAGGACAAGATAGCAGCAAAATAAAACCAGTCTGGGCCATTCCAGAGTTGGAAAGGCCTAATGTCTGCCTGCCAAGGATCCTGGCTATCCCTGCTATCTCAGGAGCCAGAAGCAGGGAATGATGAGGGCTGCCTCCTCCAGGAAGGGAAGAGTGGACACATGGGGCTTTATTCAGGCTAATTAAGGGGATGCTACCAAAGTCTGATGTTACCAAAATCCAGGCACCAGCCTCTGGATTCATGTGGGAATCAATCCTTCTGTTCAAATCCCAGACTAGTGACTTCTAGACCTGGTAAATGCACAGAATAGTGCCCTCGGACACAGCAGGGTGGTTATTACCTCTACAGATCTTCAAGTGAACCTTGTGCTGCAAGGATGTGCAGGTGATTTCTCATTTTGGGATGCTCTTTTAAACCCCCTGGCCTCAGGATGCACCAGAAGCTGAAAGAGCCATTTGAAACAAAGCATTTGGGGTTGTGTGATCTCTGGTCCACTGGCTGGTGCTGCCCCATGCTCACAATGTGGATGGGTGGAGAACCCAGTCCCTGCCTGTGATTTGTTAAGTGACCACTGGAAATAGGAACAGCTCCATACAGAGGGCTTGTGGAAAGGGTTACTTGGATGCTCCAAAGCCAGCTCTAACCAGCTCCCACAGAATCCAAATGAGAAATTAAACCAGGGTTTCCAATGGAGAGAGAACCTCCAGAAAAAAATCAGTGGAAAGTCTGCAGAGTCATAGGAACTCACTCAGCTTTCCAAGCAAATCCAGAGGGATCTGGGAGACAGAGGCAATCACAGGCACTCCCACCGTGCTGGCATTGAGGAGCTGCGAAGAGAACACGCTCTGTGCAGCGCAGCATGCAGATTAGCATGAGGTGTTCCTCTTGGCTTCCTAATGCCTGTCTTCTGGCCCGGGTGAGGGCTTTGGGTCTCCTTAGAGCCTTTCCTGGATGCTCTAAAGAGCAGGGTTGCTGAGGATCAGCTCTGTCTGTTCCTGCTCCCTGCACAGCAACGGCCACGACCACGTTAGCAACACGGAGGTGGTGGCTGGCCTGCTCAGCCTAACAAGTCAGGGCTGGGGTTTCCTTCCAAGGGCTGTGCTGGCCAAGTCAAGCTATAGATCTGGCAGCTGTGGAACACGTTCCAACAGGGGAGCTATGGAACAAAACCATTCCCCTCCTACAGCCTTCATGCTGACAGCCAGCACCATCCCTAATTGCTCTCTGTAAGAGAGCAACTGCCAGATACTTGCAGGCAGGAGTTAGACATCTCAGTGTGCCAGCCACTGTGCTCACACACAGTGGTGTAGGTAGGACATCAGATCTATCCCAGACAAGAGTCTGAGGGAGCTGATAGGACCAAACCCTTCCCAGACACACGCAACCCATTTTGTGTGTGCATTTGTGACCTCCACCCGGTGGCTCATAACCAGACACACTATAGAGAACACAAACCGCCCTGAACGGAAGAATGAAGTTCAAGGGACTTGGGTACCTTGCTCCCAGCCTTTGCTGGAGCCCATTCATTGCCTGTTGGGAAAGCCTCTGCTTAACAATTAACCTGTGCAGGTGGGGGCGTTCCCATGCTACGCTTGACTCACATGGATGTCTGAACAATTCCAGTTCAAAGCCTTGTGGGGTTTTAAGGAATCCAGCTAATGCACTGCCTGAGCCTCCTTCCTCTACTAACACCTGAACGACTCACTACAAATACAAGTTCATCTCACCCACAGAAGGGAATTTGTCCCAGTCAGTTATGGGACATTCCAAGGAGAATAGAAATACTTGTCCCAGAACCCTTAAAAGCCTTGCTTTATACTTAGCCCTACAGCACTGTGGACAAAGCACCTCAGTTTGTGAGGGCAGCAGCTGTGGCTCAGGAGGACCATTGGGTTTAGGGGATCACCTGCCCTGCAGAGCCAGGCATTAACTCCCATTCAGCCACATTTTGAGCTCCCATTGACCACAACCCAACCCCACCGTACCTAGGATGGAATCTCGCAGCTCCTTGGTGATGATGGTCAAATCATCCACATCCACAAAGTGCAGGTGCTTCTCCGGAGGCTGGCTGGCAGCAGCAGAGAGCTCCAGGTAGCTCCCTCGTCCCGTGCTGATGATGAACACCGTTACCCCCATGTCCTTCAGGAGCTGCATGGGTTCAGAGATTTCATCAGTGGAGAAACCATCCGTCACCCAAACCAATACCTTGGGCACATCAGGACGGGCACCAGCTTCACCACTGAAGAGCTTCTCCCTGGCATAGGAGAGCGCTTTGCCTGTGTTGGTGTCACCCATGAGCTGCTGAGTGTCCCGGATGGCTTGTTGTAGGGACCTGCTGGACTGGTACCGGTCAAAGGGGAACTCCATGGTAGGGGTAGTGCTGATGTGGATGATGCTGGCCTGAACATCTCTGGGGCCAAAGGTGAAAGGTTGCACAAGGTCCCACATGAATTCCTTCACCCTGGAAAACTCATAGTAGGAGACGCTGCCAGAGCTGTCCAGTAAGAAGAGGAGATCCCCCTCTGAGTTGGAAACAGAGCGCTGGGGACCTGGTCAGGGAGAGAGGGAGGTGTGTTAGTGGAATGATGTGAACAGGCATCTGCTTGGAAAGCTTGCTCATCTTGTGCCCAATCTCAGGATTCAGTGGGAATTTGCAAGGCAGAGACTTTGGGATTTGCTCCCTTTAATTATTATCATTATTTGCATGTAGTGTGAGGGTTCCGGGGCTTTATTCCAGGAGCTTCTCATCCCATCTCCCTGGCACCCTCTTTCTCCTCATTGGGAAGCTTTGCTTAGATTGTGACACTGAAGCATTACCCAGAGGTCTGCCTGTGATTGCTCACCAGCTGTTCTCTTAACACCTTTGGTTTTAAGGTACGTTACCAATAGAGCTGTAGGAGGGATGCCCTGCGCCTGACACTGCGGAGCATACTCCAAGCACTTCCACACCACACTCATGCGGGACCAGGAAGCGCTGCACAAACTTACCCAGCCTCATGACAGGCTTTCCAGGCACAGGTTCTCAAACCACCGCACATAAACTGAAAGGCCAGGGCAGTGGAAAGAGGCAGGAGCTGAGGCACAGGAATCAGGGGAGAGTTAAAAGTACAACCCACGAGTCCTGGATCCTGCTGAATGCCTCTGAGCTCCATCAGCTCGCACCGACACCTCTTATTACACAACACCCCGCTGAGCCTCCGTGCTTTCTGCTCCAGGCTGGAGATGGACATGTTCCAGGAGCTGGGAACATTCCTCACCAGCCTAAGCCAGCGCGACAGTGCCCTGTGCCAGGGAACAGCCCTGCCATCCCCTGCTGCTGCCCTGGGCGATGAGCAGCAGCCCCAGAGCCAGCAGCAAACCTGTCCCAAGCAATCACCAAGGTCAGGAACGATGATAGAGCCTAACCCAGCTCCCAGGTTTATCCCGTTTGATGGCAATGGAAGCGCCTGGAACCAAACTGAGCTGTGCTTGGAGGAGAATGGGATGATAAAGAAGCTTGATGAGGAAACCTGCTGGCTCTAGAGGCGGCTGCTTCTCAGAACTGGCTGCGGCTCGGTCCACACAAGCCTGGCAGGAAGCTCCTGATTTATACCACTGGAATGGAGGGACTCCTCCCTACATCACTTGCTAAAAGCCAGGCACATCGGATGTTTTCCTGCTCTTCTGAATGCACACTGACCTCCTCTCCCAGACAGTCTTAGAAGCAGCATCCCAGAGGGGCTCAAGGTGTCTGGGATGGGGCTGCAAGACCCATTTGTGCAGAAGAATGCAGTGTGTCAAGAAGAGCATGCTTTGAGGGTGTGACCGGGAATCCACCCCATTTCACTCATTTTCTTACCATTTCAGTTACTCTGCTGCATGGGGAGCACACACACACAGGGGACTCCTTCTGCTGCTCTTAGAGCTTGAGAGATTTACAAGAGTAAAATCCCATTTAGGTTTTGTCAGCAGAAAGGATCCATAAAATACCTCGAGAAGGGATCTCACTGCAGCAGGAGTGTGGCAGCGCTTACAGAGAGACGGGACACTCCACCATCCAGGTTCAGCTTTTCAATTCCTCATCATTCTTCCTGCCCTTTGTCTTCCATCCAACACAAACATGCCAGCTATGCCAGAGGTGGGGCTGCTGAGGTTTGTTACCAGTAAATCCCTGCATTACGCAAGCAGATGTTGCTTTCAGGCCCTTTCCTTTGCTTTACAGAGGGAAGATGTGCTGTTTGGCAAGAGGACAAGGGCAGATTTCTCACTTGTGGTGAGATGTGGAGAGAAGGAGCATCCATTAGCCAAGGAATAGCCCTACAGAGCTCCTGTCATTGCTGCTGCTGTCCTCCAGTGCAGGGAGCAGAGCACATGGCAGTATCCCATTGTCACCCTCGAGCTGACACGCGGTCAATAGGCACAGATCAGACATGCAGAGAGGTGTTTTGAAGGGAGCAAAGTGTCACCATGGATTCACAGCATTGCCTATTGGAAGGCTTGGCTTTTCCAAGGGAAAAGCAGCTGGTCAGACTTCCCTGACACGGAGATGCTGACAGCAGACATCCGCTTATAGAGATCCCTGTGCTCTCAGCTCAGGCTTGAGCACACGCCTGACTTCCATGGGGCTTGGAACTCGCAGAGCATAAAGGGTTCAAGAGCCCAAACCAGATAATGCCCTGTCTTGGTTAACTGTGCTTGAAATTCCCTTTGCCTTCCCTTCTCACTGCTTGGCCATGCGAGGAAAAGAGTTCTATCCTGAACAGAGACAGGTTTGGAGGCTGGAGAACACAATCTGTGCTACCCTGCGGCCCCTTGGGATCGCAGTGAGAGGCAGGAGGAGCAAGGCACTGCCTCCTCCAGAAAGGTATCCCACCATCCGGGAGGTGTTTTACACTGAAAGCCACAGCAGGGAGGCCTGTGCCGTGGGAAGCAGCTAGATAACCTGCCCTAGTCAGGGTGCTGAGCCCCACCAAGCAACATACTCTGGTGTGACTCAAAGCCCAAGCTGCCTGTGCAGGTTCCAGCTCGTCTGTGCCACAAGTTACAGGCTGCATGTTGAGAAATGGCCCTTCAGACAAATTCCTCTGCAGGAAGGAAGTTCCGTTGCCATCTCCTATGATCTTTTCAGGAGTTTCACTGTCTCTGCTGTCTTATTTAGAGCCTCAGAGTGCTGGAAGTGTGGAATTGTGCCGGGTACTGAGCTGTGCTTCAGAGCTCAGTAACTGCAGGGCCTCTACAAAGTGCCTGTGGATGGGCTGTGCTTGTTTTTCACTTGCTGCACCCACACAGACAGCAACATCCCCATCATTTACTGCTGCTGCTGGTCCAGAGCAACCGAGTAACAACAACTTGAGCTTCATTTATCAAAGCCCAGACTAGCAAATGTTCATACTTTACACTGATGCCACAGGGCTCTGAAGCTGGGCCTAAAGAGGAAAGTCCAGGGGAACGGATCATGTGCCTTTGCACTAAGTCAGTGGCCATCACCCTGAAAAAGCCAGTGATTCCTGAGCATGCAGAACACCACTGGCCACCGGCTCCCTCGCTTGGTCCGCTGCAGCTGAGAATAAAGCCACAATCATTCGCACTCAGTCAAGACCTTAGGGAACAGCTATGAAGATGCTTCCCTGCCTCTCCCAGAGTTCCTGTCACTGTGTGCCCATGGCACAGCCCCACAGCACCTCCAGGCAAGGGCTGCCCGTGCCCAGGAGCCCTGCCAGCCCGGCTGTTTGCTCAGGGTGGCTTCAGGGAGCACCTGGGAGGAGCTCAGGAGGCCCCACATCAAAGCCACTGGGGATGGCCCCTTGCCCACCAGCAGGTTCATTTCCTCTGAGGGTGCTTGGCAGCCTGCGAGCAGTCAGCACATCCATAACACCACACACATGGCTTCGACCCTGGAGCAAGGCGCAATCCCTCTGGAAAGCCTTGGCTCCCTTTGGCACATGCTCTGAAGGTCTGAGCATTGCTTTTAGCCTGGGCTGGGCAGTGGCCACACAGCAGAGATGCAGGGCAATAGAATAACTGCTGCCTGTGGGCTCATTGAGCATCGTGCCAGCACCATTCCAGAACCAGCCTGTGTCTCTGGGGAACAGAATCCAGCACCCTGTAAGGGGATCTGAGCAATAGACACAGCCTGCTCTGCCACCGAAAGCAAACCAGACCCTGTCTGAGCTGAGGACCTGCGTTGCAGACAGACAAGGGGTTCCCTTCTCCTTTCGCGCTGGATTACATTGCCCAGGTGCAGGGAAAGCCAGATGCAGCCAGCAGTAGCCCTGAAGTCAAAGAGCACAGTAACTGTCAGCTCAGCCCCCACGATGTGGGCTGTGTGCTCTGCCCAGTGCCACAGTGCAGGAACCACGAGTGAGCCGTTCATCTCCTCTGTGTCCCTTTCCCCCCCCATCAGTTCTGCAATGCTGACCCACAGCCATTCTCCCTGAACAGCATCCAAAAGAAAGCATTTTAAAGAGGAAATGATGATTGAATGACAGAGATTAGCAACAGAACAGCAAGACAGGTATAATATCAATCACTGTACTCCTCTTAATGTGCTGCAATGCACAGGTAACAGTGAGGAATGAGGACCTTTTCCATATGGTTACACTAAAGTGCAAGTTTCTGAATCAGTTTTTTTCTGCTGGAAACAAGCAAAATAACACATGAGAGCAAGCAGACACCTAAAGCAGCAATAAAACTTCAGCTTTTGCTCTGAAAAGGCTTTATGAGAAGCTCTTAAGGAGGGATTAAAGTGGTGGGGAAGCACTAAGGAACCCCATTGTCTTTCCAGGCACTCACCTCTCTCAGGTGTGTTCTGTCCCGCAGCCAACTGCAGCCACAGACCAAGAGAAAGCACTGTCTTGGCCAACATAGCAACGTCTGGTCCTGGGCAAACTACCTTAAATCCAAAAGCTCGGCTCTGGGAAGGCAGATGGAAGGCTTCAGATCAGTCATATTACATGCAAGGATCCACCAGATCCCAGGGTCCCACTTGCACGCTGCTCATGCCTCGGGATCCGACTGCTTCTTTACGTGTGTTTGGCTGGGCTGGCGTGGAAGCGCTGGCTCATATAGGCAGTTTTCCTTCTCCCCCCCCTTTTAAAGTCATAAATCCATCCTGACAGGAATAGCTGGAGGAGAGGCACAAACAGCACCCCCGCTGCTGCTCCTCTCCCGACTGCAACTTGCCCCTGGAGTGCGAATCCAGCCTGTGTGCAGCTGGGCTGCTCCGAGAAAGAGATCCCTATAGAGAAAACTTGGGCCCTGCCAGACCCTGGCAGCAATCCAGCTACTGGGAGGGAAAAAAAGAGCAGCTCGGAGAAATCCAAAGCTGCTTTGCTCTGGAATGAGCTGGAAGAAGAAAAACCACGTATATAGAGGAAAGAAGGAGACAGGCTGTGGAGCGTGCCCTGCCCTGGGAACAGTGGCTAATCTGCTGGCAGGAGGCAGGCTGAGTACTCCCCAGGTCCTAGTGCTACCCAACGTGTGTCCCTGCCCCTGTGCTGCCCCATGGGGCTGAACACGAGGGGTACAAGCAAACACCATGTCCCAGTGCTGTGCCCTGGGGAGAGCAGGAAGCAGCCAGTGGGGAGCTTCAGCGCATGCAAAGGGGCACGGAGCAGTGTTGTGTTGCAACTGGTGCGTACGGCAGCCTGCTGTGTCCTCACCCCTGCAGTGTGGCATTAAATATACCATCAAGTCTGACTTCTGAGTCAACGGGGGTTCACAGGGCTGACGATAAACCTGTGACCGACCCCTCACTGGATGGAGGGGCAGAAGAGCTTGTCAGGAAGCATATACCAGAGATGCTCCACCTTCACTGGCATGCGGCTTCTCCATTCCCCTGTATGCAGGAGACTTGCCAGAGCAAAGGATGGACCAACCTTGGTTCACCCAGTTATGAAGACACTAACCAATTGTCCTCTCCCTTAATAATGGGGAGTGACCAACAAGAGAGGCTAAGGAGCAGCCAAGAAGGAATGTTTAGAAGCCTGTAGGATTTCTGGAACCTGTGAGCAAGATTTCCTCCACTTTGATTCTCTCTCTCCTGGAAAGAGTGAACCAAGGAGCTGCACGGAGTGGAAGGAAAGTTGTATCCATCCTCATCAACTGAATGGAAAGTCAGAACAGATCCAAGAAATCAGTTCCCATTGAGAAACCATGGGTTCTGTCAGCTCATTAAGCTTCCTGGGCACTTGTCTGTGGTTCCCCTCCCAGTCTGGTACCCAGCTGCATCACTAAGGATCTTCCCAACAGCAGGCTGTGTGGTAACTCAATCTCATGTAACACAACCCTACATGAGGGACAGCCTCACCCACCTGTTCATGCAGGCTGGGATAAGCATTATCCCAGAGAATTAGGCACTCTGCTCTCGTACCAAGGGCATACAACTTGTGAGATCCTCCTCCTTGTCAGAGTTGTGCTGATTAAGCAGCGGTCAATGGTGAAGCAGTAGGAAGTACAGGTTCTCTAGCAGTGAAGCCTCAGTCTGGAGTCTCATTTGGCAAGCAAGCTTCCAGGGAAGAGTTCCACAGCACAGCACAGCAAAGCACACCATGGTCTAATTCACCAGTCTGAGCAAATCCACTGATTCCCATTGCACAGAATCACATTCAGTGCAGCTGCTGATGTATCGCAAATGACAGCAGCGAAGAAGGCAAAAAGCTTTCCAAGCCACTGCTGAGTGAAGTGCTTGTTCAGTCGCATCCTTGTTCTCTGCTGGCCAATGTGTCCTACTCGCTGCTCTCACACTGGTTGTGTTCTGGGTCTGGGATGTGGAAGGGGTGGGCTGGAGGAAGCAAGTGTTGCCCTGCCTCAAACCATCTGCTTCCCATCAAGTAACCTAGATCTCCATCTGCCCCTGTCCTGTCCTATCCGCCTTCTGCCCCACTGCCCAGCAACCTGTACAGGGAAGTGACAAAGACAGCGAGCTAGAGATGCTACAGGTCTGGTTCCCTGGGCTCACAGATGCACGTTCAGAGCCGCTTGATGAGGGCTCGGGGGTACCCGGAGGTGATTTCTTTCCATTACTCACTTCCCAAGGAAGTCTTTCCATGGAAGGGTTGCTCATCTTAGAATAATTCCCCTTTTTATCAGTTTATCAATGCGAACACCATTCACACCCTGCAGCCTGGAGACGTTTCAACCTTTATCTCCCTGTGAGCCCTGCTGGGATAGGTGGAAGCAGGAAAAAACAGCCTGGAAAACCATTAGATCTCACACAATTTGGGTTTATTTTTACGCTTTCCTGTAACTGACAGCTCCCGTTTCCAGGAAGGCTGGTGCATGCACGCGCTGGCTCTTGCCTGGTGGCATCCTGCCCTCTGAAGCCAGCTCTACCACTGCAGGTTTGCTCCTGTTTAGATGGGAGCAGAACCTCGATACAGGTCTCAGCTTGGGCTCGGCTCCCTCTCATGTTCTCCACCTTTCATTGCCTTGACTGGAATTCACTCAGGATCATCCCGTGGCCACGTTACAGAACAGCTGAGGAACAATCAATCGCTGTAAAAGTAAAACCAAAACCCAACTGAAAGCTGCCACCACCCAATCCGCTCTATTTTAGTGATAATATCAAGACCCAGACATGTCCACACGCATCCTGCACAGCACAAACCTCAGCACCACGGCTCTGAGCTCTGCTGGCGCGCCGCAGCTGCCCTGACATTCGGGGGATGTCAACAATACACAGCTTCTGCAGAGATGCAATATCCTCTTGGAGACAAATCCCTGCAGCTGGAACAAAGAGGCGTTTGGGAACACAGCCTTTATTCAGCTCTACACAACAGTTTTTGTTTGGAGGGGCTGTTCTATATATGGCAATTTGGAAAATCCCTGTTTAGAAAGGAAGCAAAGCAGCCCTGGGAGAATGATGAAGGAAGTTTCCTCTTAACTCCAGGGAAAGTCTGTGCAGCCCAACGTGGTGCTTGTAACCCAACCTGAACGCATGCACCAGGGTCTTGTGCTGGAAGGCAAGCCCCCTGCCAGCTCACGGTGACACAGGAGGTGCAGATAGGGACTGAAGCATGCAGATTTCCCTCCAAACACTGACCCGGGTGGCTCACATGCCTGCCCCATGTCACACAGCATTACACAGCTGCAGGCTGCATGGGCTGCCCTGACTCCAGAAATGCCCCTGTGTCAGGCAGCAGAGGGGCTCTGGCCCCGTGTTGTCAGGTCTCAGTTAACATCTCGCATCTCCAGCCTCAAGTCAGCTCTTATTTTGGTTTCACTTGGAAGGCAACCTACAAAAATAGACATGTTTACTCCCTGCATTCACCAAAGCCGCCCGATGACTGGGAATGACTCCACAGTGAGGTAAGGTCTAGCTTATAGATGATCTCTTGCAGCCCAAAGCATCCTAAAAGTCACCCAATACAAATACCCAGCCACTGCTGGGGTGCGGTGCGGTCGCTTGCAGCAGTGTTACACTGAGCCTTAGGCTATGTGAGAGAAACTTACTGTGGAGTAGTGCAACCACCCAGGTTAGTGTCACTGTACTGGGAAAGGCTGCTTCCCATGTTAACACTGAAGGACTGGCTGCAGGATTGTCAGGACCCGCTTAAAAACAGCCTGATAACACCCAGCAATAATAGAGCTCCTCAGAAACAGTGCCATGGGTGGGCACTCCTGCTGTGTCCCCTGCAGCCAGTGCACAGGATCCCACTCTTCTTCCATACACATTTGCAGCAGCCTATTTCAAAATGAGGGCATTTATGGCACACACAAACATGCACAAGAGTGTCTCTAAGTCTCTAAGCAGTTGCATGCTCATGTGAAGGGCTTCAGTTCCCTCTGGCTCCTGGGCAGCAGACGCTTTGCTCCTCAGGTTTTATGAGACCTGGACAACGCGTGCTTGGGTGAGCTCTGAAGGAGTCAACTCCAGTGCTGCCTCTTGCCATTTCAAACCTGCATTGAAGCCGTGGGTAATGTTATTGCAGGGAAATGCAATGTAAAAGGAAATGGTAATAATGCTGTGCCAATTCACCCTGAGAATTAGCATCACTTTAAGTGGGGAGGGAGCAGTTTGAGCAGGATACCCGAGGATCCTGGTAAACCCGAGGTAAATAGTGTCTCTTTACTGCATGATTCATGCCAGATTCACCATCTGTGCAGCTGGCATTGTTCTTGGGACTCAGTCCCATTTGTCTGGTCCTTTCCTACATTTTCATCCCTGCTTTGGTTCTGCTAACATTGGAGGCAACTGTAGCAGCCCACTAGCTCTTTGCAATGGCATTTCTAAAGAGCATCAGAAAATGAGTGAAAGGGCACACATTTGAGTCATACCCCAGCCTTTCAGGAGTGGAAGAGCATTTAGAAGTGAAATGCTTTTTCCTTTATAAATAGAGCCATGTTTTCCACTTTTCTCTGGGATGATGCAGTGGCTGCTCAGTGCTGGAACATGTGAGCAAGCTGCTGAAGAGCATCTTGATGTAAAGAGCATCTTGACTGCAAGTTTATAACTGGGGAGGGCTGCATGGTGTGCTGACCCCAGCCAGCAGCTGAGCACCCACCAGCAGCAAAGAGCTCATGGGTCAAAGTAAGGGCAGTTTAATAAAGCAAAGCAAACTAAGGACCTTCTTCAGTACTTCCCATAGCAAACAGATGTTTAGCCACTTCCTGGAAAGCAGGGCCTCAATCCAAAAGTAATTGGGGAGACAAATGTCTTCCTACTTCCATTTTCCCATAGTTCTTACTGCTAAACACATCATATGTGAAGGAATATCCCTGTTGTCAGTTCAGGCCAGCTGTCCCAGCTGCAGCCCTTCTAGCCTCTTGCACATTCAATGGAGGGGGTATTGGATAGAGATGGAAAAAGAAAGCCTTGACAGTGTGCAAGCAAATCAGGAGGCTGCTGAGTGCAATAAAGAGCCTGCACAGGATGTTGGATGAAAGGTGATGCCTCTGCATCCTTTTCCTTACAGCATCCACAGTGCCAGGCAAGAAGAGCAGGACTTCATGTCCTAGAAGAGCAGTAGTTCAGCAGGAAGACCATCTTCAAGGCAAGTGCAGAGGGAAAGCACTGGCCTTGACCCTCCTCCATTTAATAACCTGTCCAGGACCAGAATGTTCTGAGTGCTGCCTCAAAAGTGGGCTTATGATGCTACAATTATAGTGAGCACTGCTTCTTTTTACCACTGGTTTTGTCTGATCACCTCAGTGAATATGAGCAAGAACCAGAGGGAATGAGATAGGACTGGAAGGAAGAGACAGGGCCAGCTCCAGCTGGTAGGTCTTGGTGCTGCTGGATTGCTTCAGAGCTGGTGCAGAGCT
The DNA here is from genome assembly GCA_039877255.1 of Loriculus beryllinus. Classification (NCBI taxonomy): domain Eukaryota; kingdom Metazoa; phylum Chordata; class Aves; order Psittaciformes; family Psittacidae; genus Loriculus; species Loriculus beryllinus. The sequence continues at coordinate 24,536 of JBCJKH010006559.1, read as the reverse complement.
GTGACCCTGTAGACTTCATCTGCTGATGTTGTCCCAGCACAGCCTGTGGAGCAAAGCTGCTGATGGGAGGAAGCTTATCTGCACACCAGCTCCCATCACCAGTCACTAACGTTGTCCCAGGCCTGAGAAAGTGTGTCCTGAATGAGTGGACCATTCCAAGACTGAGCTGCATCTCATGTAATCCATACAACAGGGCAAGAGATCACACAGTTATATTGTAGCATGTTCAGGAACCATGCTTGAATGATACAATGCTCCTATGTCTTCAGGACAACTAGCCCAACGCTAACAGCAGCTACTGCTTCTTTCCCATTTGTAAAGGCATTTACAGCCCTTTCAGAGCTGCAGTGATGGGCTGGTATGGGGCTTTGCACTGTTACTTTGAGCCAGATACAAAACCAGACGTGACTGTTAAGAGCTAATACACACAGTGTCCTCGTGGGCTGAACGGGATGAGAGCAGGAAAAACAGACACCTGGATGCAGCACTTTGAGTTTCTGCTGTAGCTGTGCGGCAGCCGGACTCTGGGCTGCAGCTGGGCCAGCTTTGCTTATGAGCTCACAGACTCCCATGGAGTTCAAGCTACTTCTTGCTCTCACCTTATCTCTGGGCTCTGAACTGGCTTAAGTCTGTAGGAGCAAATGAGATCCCAGGAGCAGGGCAAAGAGCAACTTGATACAGAGAGGGGCAAAGCAGGAGGGCTGGATGCCAGCAGTGTAAAGCAGAGCTGTGGCGCTCAGACCACAGCCCAGCTCTTTTACCCATCTGAACCCAGGGTACCACAGGCCCAGAGACTGCGTTTTCTCCTTGCTCCTGCCTGTAATTCACAGTTGAGATGGGCGGTAGTGAAGGGGTAAAAGAGGAGAAACAGCAAAAGGCGATGTAAGTGGTTCACTGCTCATTGAGTGGCTTCCACATTGCTCCTTTTGTCAGGTAGGTCAGACATGGCTAAATCTCTGGCCTCTTCTGTCCCAGTTACTGCAGAGGCTCCTCTTGTGTGCAGCAGGCTGAGTTAATATCTGTTGGGTTGTCATGAAGCATCCTCCATCCCACTGCCAGAGATAGTAGTGACTGTCCACATGTATCAGCCTCCCTGCCAAGGGAAGGCTGACAGAGAGAGCTCTCTGCTTCGCTGCATTCAGCTCACATTGGAAGTGCCTTTCATTCCAGATCCAGCACTTCCACTAAGTGGTCCGTGGAGAACCCAGCACTCTCTATACTGCAGTGAAATCCAGTTTTCTCCACAGCCAGGCTGCACTTCAGCCTTTTGGTCAAATCCAAACCAGCATCCTCACCAATGGGACACATTGTGACAAGTGCTAACAGGACTTGGGGCTGGCTCTACAGGATTTGCCAGCACTCAGACTCAGCTTTACATGCAGAATCACAACGCAGAAGCCTCTAAGACCAGATTCCTGCCTCCTTTATCCCAGCTGGATCAGACTATAGCTCACTTTGTTTGCCAGGAATCAGAGTAGCTCTGAAAACTGGAGCCACTTCTAAGCAGTATAAACAAGGTCTGGATATCATGGTCAGCTTTTAAACCAAAGGATATTGTTTGGAGTGGATCCTTTTCCTTATTGTTTGACTTCCATCCGCTATCTCTATCCTGCTGGGAAAGCCCAGACAATTGGGAAAAGCCAAATTTAAGAGAGCCGGCCTGAGGAATTTCCCGAGGAATTTCCCGAGGAATTTCCAGCTACTCAATAAGCTGCTGGTGTCCATTGACCAGCAAGCTCTCTGTGTCCCTGTGTACTTATAGCCTCTTACATGTCAGCCTGAGAGAGAAGACACCCTGGAGCAGCCTGCGAGGCACGGCAGAGGCAGTGTTCTGCACGCACACAGAGGAGGCTCGTGGCTTTGGGCAGTGTTCGTGGGCTGGTTTGTCTGCAGGGTGTCTAAGGGAGGAGCCCATAAAGACACAGTCAAGCCAAAGGCTCATCTCCTCCTCACCAGGAGGCTGTTTTGTTCACTTCACCTCCTGTACCCGGTGTCTTTGAGTTGCACCAGGAATCAACGCTGGTTTGCAGCCCAATACCCCATGCAGCTCTGCAGGCTCTGCCACTGCTGTGTGAAGGTCTGAGTTAACTCTGTCATGACTTACAGCAGCTAAATGGGACAACAGCGCTGTTCCAGCCCATTCATGGTAGGGAATAGAGGGAAATAGCAGCACAGGATGGTTTCTGTTCCTGGCAGCGGTGGCGGTGTTTCAGGTGTGCTCTATATTTAGAGGCTTGTCTGTATCTTGCCAGGTTGTTAGTTTGGTGTGGTGTGGGGGGGAAGCAGACAAGGATGTTGCTGAGCACCCATCCGACCCACATCCAGTCACAACAGGAACGGGAAGCAGCACACGGCTTGTGAGTTCCTATCAGGAGGGACTGCTGGCCCCCGCTCCAGGCACAGCTGCAGCAGTGCTGGCCAAGCTGTGCTCTCTGCTCACAGCTTGGGGCCAGGGGAGAATGAGGCTCATTTTCCATCAGTCTCAATACCCAGGTGACAGCCAGAGCTTCTCTAATCCCTTCTCTGGTGGAGGAAGGGGAGCAGAGGTACCAGGGTTTCTGCCCTCATGGCAGCAGCTGAGAGCAGAGCAGCTTAGCTCCAGAAGTCTGGACACTGGTGTGCTGGGATGGAGCAGGTTCAGCGCATCTATGGCTGCAGCCAAAGAGCAAAGCTGGGCTGCTCTGGGATTCTCACTGTAGATGTTATTTCTCTGGTCCAGGAACATCAGACCTTTAGTTTTAGGGTTTAGGACTGGACTTGAAGCTGGCCTTTGCTGCGGGCTCACTTTTCATCTGCTGCTTTTCACCCCCTCTCAGTACTAAAGCACAAACACGTGAGCAGGAACAAAGCCTCAAACACAAAACACAATCACCCTTTTTGTGTGAACCCAGCAAAGCAGCTGGAGTGGGAGTGGGAGGGAATGAGTCCCTGCACTGTCAGCAGGGCTCCTCCAGCCCAGCTGACCCCGGCCGGTTCACTCTTGTGACTTGTCCCCCCCATGCTGGGCAGTGTCAGAGCAGAGCGTGGGATGAGCCCTGAGTCAGGTCTGAGTTTCTCCTGCAGGGCACTGATTAATTTCCATGTGTTCAGCAAGTTCTTGAGATGTCCTGCCTGGAGGATGCAGGCTTTGGTGCGTGCAAGTAACAGATGGGATGAGGCAGACAACACACTGCCCCACATAGCGGATGCTGGAGAAAAGCAGTATCTTCTGTCACATGAACACCACACTGAGCATGTGGACTTCAGCAGAGCCCATCACCATCTCCCACCATCTCCCACTCTTTCCACTTGGAAATCTGATGGAGCAGAGCTGGTCAGATTCCTGGAGCAGAGGAAGATTTAACATCAGCACGTTGCTGTTTACAGCTGAGAGAAGGCAGCTGGGGCATTGGATCCTAGGTTGGAAGCCCTGCCAGCTCCTCCCATGTCAGACTAGGAAAATAGCTGCAATTCCAGTAGTCCATAAAGAAAGAGGTGACTTGACACATGCAAAGCAAGCAAAAAAAATCCCATCTATCTGGGGGATAAGATGCTTCTGTTCTAAAGGTGGGTGCTGCAATACTTGACCCAATGATGGAAGGACAATGAGAGCAAAAATGTTCCCCTGCAGGTAAGGGGTACTACTAGACAGAAACATCCTCTCTGCTCTCCATCCTTCCATGGAAGCACAGGCTCCCTCTGCAGACATGGATTTGTTTCTTCAGTCAAGAAAGGAGAGAGATGATGCGGATGCAGAGTCCCATCAGTGGGGACATCACACACTGCAAGTACTGAACAAAAGCTGCTCTTGTTTAGCTCTGTCCTTTGAGCTTCACATCTCACAGCCAGGCCTGGTCTCTACAGCAAAGACAGCCAGCACAAAGGGCTGCACCGTGGGCTTTTCATAAGCCACCAGTCCTGCACATAAGCCTATGGATACTGAATTTAAGGGCAGAGGATAACAGTCATTGCTCAGTAGTTTTATTATGGAATGCTTGCAAACACTTGGGCACACCTTAACATGAACACTTCCCAGCTGCAGAACTGAACCAAGAACTGAAGTAACACTTACCACTGCCACAGCCAGTTTCACTCCTAGTTCTCAAAGGATGGGGCTAACCAAAGCTGCATAGATATATATTATATATATAATATATAGAGATAGATAGATAGATAGATAGATAGATAGGTAGATAGATAAATAGATAGATAGATAGATAGATAGATAGATAGATAGATGGATGGATGGATAGGATGTAGGGTGGAAAAAAGGGAGGAAGTTCTCACCCTTAGGCACATCCAGCTGGTAACTTGGGTACTGATGTGCAAGCAGCAGGGAGGTTCTGCACCCATTGAACTGCTCTAAGTGTGGGGCCTCCCCTAACCCCTCGACCTGCTTGTCTATCACACAGAGGAAGCCTGGCAGAGCCTGTTCAGCAGAGTTCTCCCCCACATGGGGCTTTTCTGCCCCTGCACCACATCCTGACACCTGTCAAGGATGTCTCTGTTGGGGTACATCCCCTATAAAAGACACCCAGGAGCCAGTTTGAGCTCCTCCTTTCATGTGCTCTGTCTCTTCCCTCGGCTTTGAGACTGACAAGCTTTAGAGAGGCCATTGCAAGCTTGTCAGACAGGGAATGATGTCACAAAGGGGAAAACAAGGAAAACAGATGCAGGCTTGAACGGGGAAGCTGAAAAACAAGGGCCTTTTGTGTGCAGTCTCCCCCTGTCCCCCGAGGCTGTTGATGTTATCACTTGCATCGTTAAGCATGTGGGCAACCGTCTGTCCTTGTACAGAGTTCCCTGCACATCTCCAAAGCAGAGGTGAAGTTCTGGGAGCTCTTTGCTCTTCTCTCCTGGGCCTTCTGATCAGTCGATGTGAGGAGGCACTGCTCCAGCTCTCATCAGCCTCTGCTAGCCGGAGACCACAGCAAACTGCATTCTTTTCACTCCTATACGTTAGAGCTCTGACTCCAGCCGGAATCAAACATCTCCCGGGATTTCAGATCAAAAAGCAGTGTTAGTGCAGGGATTCCTGGGCTCTTTCTTGCTCCATTTGCTCATTAATCAGTGATGACAACACTTTCCTGTGTTGCAGTTCTGGAAGAAGCACAAAGGCTGGAGCCTGTATGTCATGTATGCTGCAGTACACATCCTGAACCCTTCTGTAGCAGATATAACCATGCTAGAGAGGACGCCAGCAGGAACTCAGGGACAGGTACATCCTATGGCACACCATGGTAAGGCTCCCTGCACATGACGGGGCTCAAACCCAAAGAGAAAGCTTTTCATTTCTGGTTGGGAATGCTGCAGACAGCGGGAGGAACTCCAACAGTGACCTCACGCAAATGTCTTGTGGCAGAGAAACACTTGGCCAGGCTTTGGAGAGCATTTTCGTGTCTCCAGAATGTTCATGGGGTTTTGCTGAGGAGCCCGCCTGCAGCAGGACTGACAGTGAGACAGAGCATCTGTTCTGAACACAGAGTTACCCACGAGAGCAGCCTCAGTCCTGGGGCTTTCTTATACCCTTCCAGTCTGTGTTGGGACAAGAAGAGGGACTTGCTGCTCTCCTGCCTTTCACAGAACCATGGAATGGTTTGTGTTGGAAAGGAGCTTGAACCTCATGCAGTTTGTACTCCAAGACTGTAGTTTTCCAGCTCACGTGCCATAACAAACCCTGTTCTCCATCTGCCTTGATGAGACAACCCCAAAGGTGCAGCGCGCCCTTTGGCGACCACATTCATGTGGTTAAACCCATGGCAAGGAGCAGCAAGAAATGAAGTGATGAAGGCAAGCACCAAAAAGCCCCATCAACAGAAGGCCCTTGCTGAGAGGTGAGTTCCACCCACAGCACCTTTGTGAATCCCAAGGAAAGCTGTTTTGCCAAGGCAGGAATGGTCTCGCCCATGCAGACAAGCAGGCACAGAGCCTGTCTGAGAGCACACTAGGAAACAGCAGGGTTATTTTATCACGCTCTTACCCAACTGCTGACAGCCTTAATTGCAACAAGGCAAAAGGGTTTCTGTCTTCCCCTCCTCGCTCTATTTGTGCAGGATATGGAGTATTGCATTATTAACAGGGAGTTAATCAGAAGGTTGAATGAACTCTTTCCTTCTAACCCGCACTAAAAGCCTCCTGTGGTCTGAAGAAGCCTGACTCATCGATTTTCTGTCCGTGCTTCTTTTTTTCCCCTCTGGATTTCGAGGTATCTGGAGCCCAGTTGTGACTAGAAAGCAAATGTCAGAGTATCACACACACAGTGCCTGCCTGGTGCCTTTGGCTCCGATGGAGCCAGGAAGCAGGAGCAAATTAAATGGCAACTCCATGGCAGCAGCAGCGTGAAGAGCAGCTGGTGCCTGCAGGAAAAGTAGCCTTTGGAAAAGCATCTGGCCCCACGAGCTGGTACAGTTCTACCCTCCCTGCCCATGGGCATGAGGGGAAAAGCAGAAAACTGGCTGGATCTCTTCCCCCCTTTCCCATGTGCTGTTGTGGTAAGGCTGGAAAATCAGTCCCTGAACGTGGCTGAGCTCATTTCCAGAGATAAGGATGTTAATTTTCCCTTTGGACTCAGCTAACACTTGTTCCTTTGACACACAGTGAGCGCTGTGCGAGCGGAGGGACTCTGTTTGCATCTCAGCAGCAGATGATGCAGGAAAGCTTTGGGATCCAGGGTAGCTGAAAGGTGGGACTCTTAAGGGATGGAAGCCAACATGGGATCATGGTCCCCAGAGCCAAGCTCTCCCTGCTGCCAAGCTGGGTCACAGCAGTGGGAGGGCTTCCTAAAGCCATTGGTGTGAAGGAGCTGATCCAGGTCCCCAGGTTCCTTTTCAGGACAAGCATTCCTCTGTTTTCCCCACCTCAGCCACTGCTCAGCTGCAGAAGCTTCAAGGAAGCTTCCTCTGCTCCTCACACGTGCAGTAAAACACTGCTGCAGACCAGGCACTGTATTTGTTACTGATAAACCAATGTGGTCTTATCAAAACCACATCCAGAAGCTGCTTGAATATCTCCATGTACATCCCCGCTCAGATGCACACACAGCAGGAGTGAGCCTTGGAGAAGCCCAGTGTAATGCTTGATTATACAGCACCAAAGCTTTCAAACTGGACAACAAACCCTTCCATACCCGCTGGGATCTGTGGAATAGGCTGTTAACACTGGTCCTTCCAAGGCAGACCCCCAGCATCACTACTGCTGCTGAAACAGCCTGGGGGAAGCCGGTGAAGGACTCAGGAGGACTTCCCAGGAAGCAAGCAGATATTCCTGGCTTCCAGCAGCATGCTGCTGATGCCTGGGAGGAAGTCTGCTTCCCTGGCTTCTATTTTTACCTTTGCTCATCTGTTGAGGGTCCAGGGCTTGGTTTCCTTAGCTCTCTGCTCTGTACTTGGGAAACAATGCAAGCAGGCACAAGCGAAACTGGCAGCATGCGAAAGCAGAGAAGCAAAGCAGACAGCACCACTTTTCCCGTCTGGGCTGTTTGGGATTTGTTTTCTTGGCCTTGCTTCTTATCTGTCCTTGAGCTTCACACAACCCATTGAAAGCCAGCTCCAGCCCTGCACATCCTGTCTGCTTTATACCTGCTGGAGCATCGCCCACCGAGTCCCGGGGGGCAGAAGCACATCAGTGGCTTCTGGTTTGACTCCTTCCCAGTATGGTTTGACCTTTATGATGCTGAGCCCACCACTTGTGCTGGGAATGGAACAAATTGCTTCATGCAGTGATGTCCTGTCTTACAAAGCAGCCCCAGAGACAGGATGTCAACTCCAGCATCTAAAAGGGCTGGGAATGGCTTTTTAGCTCTTCCCTTTATATCCAGTTAGATAACTTGTGCCAGCAGATCTGGTCAAAGCCCCAGGTTTCCAGAGCCTGAATATGCTGAAACACCACAGAGGAAGAAATAGGACATCTCTTGTTTTCCCTTCCTCCTCCCCAAGAAGTTATCTTCAGCAGTATTAAGGGTAAGCAGAATTAAAGGTGGGCAATAACTGGTCTATGCCTATGGGAAATCCTCCACAGCCTCTACTTGTATCCCGCTCAGTCTCACGCCCCGGAGATGCCAGGGATCTGCTAAGCAGCTCATCAGCAGCCAGGCTGTTATGAACACCAGATCCCAAGTGCAGATTGCTTTCATAGTGATACCCACTAAAGCCAACTGCGTTCCCATGTTTTCTCCTGCAGACCGGGGACTCAGAGCCAGCTCCCTTCACACTCTTGGCCTCCGGCCCTTTTAGTTCCCAAGCCAGGCCCAGTCACTTTCTATTTGCAGTTTTCACTGTGTTATCTAAACCCATCTTCCTTAGGGACATTCTCACTCCTTTATGCTCTCTGGAGAGGGACGAGGTAGCTGCAGGGGCTTGGAAGCCGTGCTCACTCCTTTGCACTGGTAATCAGATGGGCAGCACAGTCACAAACAACTCGATGGGGATTGCAACACTTCACAAAGGCTTCAGCACAATGCAGCAGCCTCCTGCTTGGTGCCGTGCAGATGAAAAGTGTTGATAAAAGAGTAATTTTACCACCTTGGTTTATTAACCCTGCTGCTGAAGAGCAGGAACAGAGCAGTGCTCGCAGATGAGCAGCAGGAATTAACCCTCCTGTTTGGTTCCGTGTCTCTACTGCCATGGACTTGCAGAGCTTCCATGCTGGCTGGTTGGAAGCTCAATATAACCCCCTAAATGCCCATCAGGTGGCATGGCTCAATGTTGGGGTGCTCTTTAAGGGCCAGCGCCCCTCTCAGCAGCTCTCAGCCATGTCGCTGAATGCAGGGAATGGCCTGGGCAAACGTCTTTTCACTCCTCCTTGCAGCTGGCTCAGGGAAGAGGAGTCCTTGGGCCTGGGTTCAGGGCAGGAATCCAAGGACAGATCCCCTGGGCAGCGCTGCCAGCAAACCAGCATTGCTGGAGCACAGCTCAGCACTCTGTTTGGTAGAACTGAATGTAGATGCTGAGGGTCCTCCCTCCATGCTCCTGGTTACAGCCCCTCACACCTCGGCTGCATGGCCAGGAAGGAGCTGGCTTGGAAAGCAGGCTGGGATTGAATTGCTGCTGGCATTCCAATGCACCCACCCGCCCCACGGTCTGGTCCCAGCACCCGCGGGCTGTCCTGCCTGCCCACATCCACTGCCAGCCTTTCCATGAACTCATGTGCCTGCAGAGAGCAGAAATGCAAAGCAAAACCATGACAGCAACAACAGCCCGGCAGCACCGAGCATCCGATGTGGATAATTCAAGGCTCGTCTCATGAAAACCAGCTCTTTTGTTGGCCTGATAAATGTCCCTGTTTTCCCATTGAGAGCAGGCCCCAGTCAGGGAATGGGGTTTAGATCCTATGCTTGGGTTGCCACCATGCACCCCGGGAGTGTTGCCCAGCCTGCCTCTGCATTGCTCTCTCACAAGGGAGTGATGGAAGCAGACAGGCAGAGGGATTATTCCCCTCAGCAGCTCAGCTCTGTGGGAGTGGGGCTGGCATTCACCATGTGGTTTGGGTAAGGTCAAAGGGAGAGCAGTGACGGGGCTGGGGAGGTGATTGCCAGCACTGACAAAATGTGTGCATTGTGCCAGGGCACACTGATCCCCTTGAGCTTTCTGTTGTGAAATGACACCAGATTCCAGGAACAGATCATGGGATCATGCCATCACATATATATATATGGGATATACCATCATCTGATCCTTCAACCTTGGCATTTTTCCCCATCATCTACTCCTTCAACCTTGGCATTTTTCTGCCCTCACCAGCTAAATAGGACCAGGTCAGGCCAAAACTCCAGTGAGAGATGCTGTAAACCAGAAGGGATTCAACCAGGATCAGTGCCCAGCTGCAGGGGTGGAAGGAGAGCCCACAGGATGGTGATGCTGAGCCAAGGCTGGAATTGAGACGCTGATCCAGCCCATGCCCAGTTCTGCTTCCAGCCAACCCCATGGTTCTGTGTGTTCTTAGTCTGGCCATAAAACACTATGAAGCCAAGTGGGTCTTGTCTTTCTGGTGCTGACAGGTACCAAAGACCACAATGTCCAGGACCCATTGTCCCAAAGCAAAAGGTCTGCCTCTACCCTGGATGCACCAGGCACTCACATCAGACTCAGCCCTGCAGCATCATCTTGAGGCCCAGGCACACAGGGAAGCTGCTGCTCTTGCATTTGCCAACAGTACATGGAATGAGGGGAAAATCCACCCTGAGAGATGACAACTAAAGGGGAACACCAGAGGCCAATCCAGCTATAAGCTTCCAGAGGGGAACCCAAGAAACACCATGATTCTGGTTGGTCCAGCCCTGTCTCCTGTGAGCGATTAGTTTGATGTGGGTTGAGGCTCGGGTGCACCGGGTTAAATCACCACTTCTATCCCCACTTTTGCCCCTTTCCTTTGGACACCAGCTCCCGCAGGCAAGTCCTGATATTCCAAGACAGGGCTACAGGCTGTGACCCGTTCTGCAGACACTTAGGTCCTCAGAGGATCAACTGAAGAGTGAAGGAGCCCTTGGCAGGCACTCCCTGATTATTCTTTCTTTAATCACTTCCATTCATCCTAAGTGAGTTTTCCAGCAGAGCTGGAATGATCCGCAGTGATTTGTTAGCTCGGAGAATGAGGCGGGAGGTGAAGGACTATGGAAATTTCCCTCAAGACATTTAAGTTACAATTAAGCAGTTAGCAACACCAATATAAAGAGCAAACGAAATTGCCCATGAGATATGTTATTGGAATTACGTTACCATGCAGATCCCTGCCAAATTACCCCAGAGAGTTATTCACAGAACACATGGAATATTGAACTGCCTGCAGTGAGATGGAGAGGAGCAGCCAGCCCAAGAGCACTTTGCAAGACTCTTGGGAAGAAGCAGGGACCCTCTGGGTGTGAGTGCTTGCACTTCACGTGGAGTTTGGGTCCTTTTAACACATCTTGCTGGGCCCTGGGTGCTGGAGGACCTATCCCAACAGGAGACACAGAGCCCCAGTCCCTTCGCTCCACGCTGCACGGCTGTAACTGGGATCAGACTCTAACAGCCCTCCCAGTGTGGGCAGAGCTCCCTTGGGAGCAGGAGGATGCTCAGTTTTCAGTCTCAGACAATAGCCCAGGCAGCAATAGCCTTACCCTTGGAGCTAACAGTCTACAGTTGACTTCCCTTATGTACGCGGAAGATTCCAGCTTCCTTCCCGCTAGTCTCCCTCAAAGGAGGCATTTAGCATCCTTCCAATAAGTGCTATGTTGTCCTTGGCTCTAAAAGATCTTCCTGATTTCAGTTCAGCTTGACAGATGGTTCTTATTTGCTCTACCCCCAGCTGAGTGATCCAATAACTGAAGGCATTAGAGGTCCAATATCCAGCTGAAAGCACTGGCAAATGTCTTCAACATTCCAGCTTCTACTGGCAAATGCAGGGAGCAGGAAACTGGATCTTCAGTTCCTGGTTTCCTCTGGCTTAGAATTTTCCTGTCATTTACCCTGATGCATATCTAGAGTGTCTGCACTGATTTCAGCAGTGCTAGGCCAGATCTATGCCTGTGGGAGAGAAGAGCTTGTTCTTTATCTCAGGAATGCCTTGGCTTATGCATCACGAGCTCTTACACGGTACAAATCAGAGAAATTCCTTAATAGGCCTGTACGTTGGGAGAAGCTCTTCCTCTCGCCACTTGTGGAAGCATATTAAATCCATATATCATCTGTGTATAGTTTCCATAAACACATATCCACAGTGATGCTGAAGGCCATGGCCAATCCTGCCCATGGAAGCAGAGGGGTGAGGTGATGAGCTCATGGTGTCAAGTTGGACAGGCTGTGACAGCACTTCCTTATGAGAAGGAAACTCTTACACATTGAACACATTCCCTCCCTTGCTGTAGTGAATTTCTCTTTCACCTTCCATAAGCCTGGCTCAGAGAAGCTGTTTTGCATTGTTCATATAGAAACCTATCCTGCTATGGCTCAAGGTGAGTCACTTGCTTGGCACATTCAGGTCTTTATGGGTGATTTTCTATTCAAGGAATTCACAATTAAATGCTGCTGCAGATCCTGGTTCCTTTCACACAGACACTGGTCCTAGCATGCCCTTCATAGCCTTGAAGAGCTCTTCATGTCTTATGGGGCACCAGAGGTGATGAAGAACTCTCAAGCTGATGTTTATAATGAAGAGGAGGTTTTGTGCTAAGGAGAGTGAATGACTTAACCACTGGGAGGGCAGCGGGAGGGCTGTGTGCCCTACAGCAACGGCTGATGCAAAACCCTGGCACCTCATCAGACCAAATACATGATCTGAAAGGAAGAAAAAGGGGAAAAGAAAGGGAACATGAAAATCATGTGAGTTAGACTGGAAGGGACCTCAGAGTCTGCCTCTCAGCCCCAGGAGAAACTCCATGCCACAAGAGGGCATGGATTCTGAGCCCTGGGATGCTGAGCATGGACTCCTGAAACCCTTCCTAGGTGTAGGAAAGCTGGTCCTTAGGTGCTCTGGCTGCCTATGCAGCAAAGCCACTTAGGAGCAATGTGAGCAGTGATAACAGGAAAGGGATGATAAATAAAATCCTAAATACTTGTAACCAAGAATACCTTTCAGTGGTGGGGAACCCACCTGGGAGGGTGAAAGGGAGGCACGAGCAGCATCAACACTCCTTAGGCATGTTATTAACAAGAGACAGGGAAAGCCTGTAGGAAGTCTCCTGTATTTTGCTCAGCTGCATGATTCCCCCTTGTGTTCATCTATATGTGTGTATTTAGGATGCCAGCTCTGCATTAGCACTCTGTCCACTGCATGTTCCCAGCCCTGACACAAAAGTGGCCATGAAACTGTGTCTCTCTTGTTTTCCCCTTTGCCCAAACAGCTGCTTCCAGCCCTGGTGAGAAGGAAAAGTCATGATGAGACACCCACAGAGACATGGCATCTTCCTAATGATTCCATCAGCTTTGGATCTGGACCATTTAGTGATGACAGAGGAGCAGGGAAGCACAAACAAACACTGTACCTTGTTGGGTGCAAATATATGTTAGTGTCTTTGGAGGTACATCAGTAGCAGGTTAATGTGATGGCTTTGAATCCTGGAGAAGATGCTGTAGGGAAATGAAATCCATAAATCCATAGAGAGAAGGACTCTTAAAATGAAGATGCATTTGTTTCCATCCTCCTTCAGCTAAGCAGAGCTATGGGTGAGCTCTGCTCTCAGCTGGGAGCTCACAGGACAAAGCCCTGTGTGTGAGGGCTCAGAAGAGGCAAGCATTGCTTGGTAGCACCCTTTCCCCCCACCATCTGCGGGTGCAGTCGCTGCCTGGCACATCAGCCCTGCAGCAGCTGCCCTCGGGATCTGATCCAAGCGTGAGGATATTAAGGATGTCTCTGTACCCTCTACAGGAAATTTAGGATCAAGCCAGTTCCACGTGAGAGCTACAGCACTGCTTGCAACATGTTCATGCACAGGACAGCCTTGGGGTACAGCCTGAACCATCCAACAGGAGCTCTGCTCTGCTGCACACAAGGGTGCTTGCAGGTGGATTCATTTCCCCTTTGTTATTAAAACTCTCTGTAAGGTAAAATACCAAATTCAATCAATTCTTGCTTATTAGGAAGGCTGTTGCCAATAACTCTGAATTCCTTATGCCAGAGCAGCAGTGGGAATGGTTCACACCAATACTTGCACCACAAGTTCAGGAACACTGTCCTTGTAAAAGCAGTTGAACTAAATGATGGATGGGCAAAAGGAACAGCAGCTCCTATCTAGTATCTGTACCCAGGCACCAAGCATCACCTCCAGCAAAGCCTTATTATCCTGCAGCATAATATCTCCTTTTCAGGAAGCAGAACTTCCTCCTGGTTTTCCACAGTCCTCTCCGGAACTTCCAGCTCTTTTTCTCCTTTTAACTCTTCAAGCTGAGAGACGCCAACAGCAGAGGTGCAGGGAGGAAACAGAAGGCCACAGCAGAAGGGAAGAATGGCAATGAACACGGTTGGCAGATGATCAGTTGCCATCTCTTTCCCTTTGATGGCTGTTCCACTGCTCATGGGCTGAGGCATGACATGAAATGATCCTGTGCTTTGAAATGTGCTGGCTCTTTATTAAAGGAATGAGTTCAAGGGCTGCTTTAGTAGCCCTGTGGACCAGACCAGCTTGCTGATGCTTTCCCTAAATTTATCCCCTCCTGTGTCTTTCCCACCGTATTCTGAGCACATCAAAGGGGAATACAGCTATCCCCCAGGATTTTGGCACTGTAGAGACTCAAATGCAGTGCAACCAGCTGTTAAAGCACCTCACGGAAGAGCATCACTTAGAGCAAACCCACTCCTGTCACCCAGAGGTTGGTCCCAGGTAAAGGAGCCTTTATTTGGGCCTGGAGCTTTGGTTTTGACGAAGGACAAGCCAGAGACAGAGCATTTACCCTTTTAGAGGGTGGTATTTGTAAATGCTGTGTGCAATAGCCTGCAAAGATGTTTCAGGAAGCCATAAAAAGGCATGTGTCACCCTCGTGGTTTATGCTGTTTTTGCTAGGAGACAATCAGCTAATCCTCTGTGATCTATGTCCCAAAATGAAGTGGGAATGCAGAACACTGCCTTCACCATCCACTTCATCTGTCAGCTTCAGAGCATCTACAGAAAAGAAGCTTTTTCTTCTTACTGCTTCAAAGCATCTAAAGATATAACAGTAATCATTAAAGCTTCAGAAGAGGCATCCTTTATGGAAGGACAGAAGCGTCTAGCTTAAAAGGAAAGCAGCTCAAACCAATTGCTTGCTGCACTTTTGTTTCCCTTTTCCAGCCAGGCAGTTCATTACAGTGATATAATGGGCTTTCCTGCTCTCCTGAATGGCATCAGAACAATTTAGTCAGCACTTTCATCCTGGCAAATCCTACAGGAAGGGAGAAGCATTCAAATGCAAACTCTTCATTCTTTTATCCATTCAGGTTCTGGGATGGAACAATCATGTCCATTCCTCTTTGTACATAGGAAAACGAGTTCCATTTTACCTTGCAGTGACAGGTACTGTGGTACAACAGACATCACTGATGCAGCCAGTGCTTTGAGACAGAACAGAAACTCCCTCAGTGGAGATTTTGCATGATCTTTATTTATACATAACACTTAAAGAGGTTATATGTGGGAGACAGGGAATAACAGCCAGTGGGAATACACAGCTTGCAGTGAACAGTAGCACAAAGACCCCACTACAGAGACCCACAGTGATTTGAAAGGGGAGAATCATGCACCGAGCTGCCACATCTTTTCCCTACCGGCCATACCTTCTCACTGTGCTTTCCACTCAGCTGCAATTTATGGGATGTCATATGGCAAAGGACCTGTGGTATCTCTTCAAGAGATCACTGAAAGCAAGAGGGAGATCCAGCTCAGGCCCTGTGGGAGCTGTGCAGAATCACAGGAGGGAACAGAGGCTGGGCTTCCCTACTCAGCAGATACCAGCAGGTCCTCCAGATACCCAGCCTTATTGGGGCACCAGTTCATTCATAGCATTCAGAACCCTTTCCAGCTCTCCACTCTTCAACCACAGCATTAACCCTGAACCTGGGTATCTGTGACCTTCAGAAAACAACATTATACACTCTCCTTCACAGGCACAAGCTCTTAGTCCAGCTGTGGGAGAACGTCTTATACTCAGCAGCCACCATGAGTCTTCAGCTCCTCCTGCCAGGAATCCTACAACTGCCTTGAACCTTCAGCCAGATTTAGCCCCAGACAAAACAACCTGACCACAGCCTAATGGAGCTGTTTGCTGGTGAACAGCCATCAGCCATCACCAGACAAGCGTCAGCAGCAGGGAAGAGACCCAAAGATCAGCATTTGTTTCCATAGTAAAAACCCAGTGACCTGACTCAGGGACAGCGAAAGGAGCGTAAACACTGCTCTAGACTGTGGGAAAGAGGGAATGCTAAGCATGGGAAGAATATCTGATGTGGAGGGAAGTGGTGGGTCCCAACAATCACAGAGGCAGTGACCTACAGACACCTTTGCCAGAGGTTAGAAACATCATCAGCCCAACACTTGGGAAAACCACAGTTACTTTCTCTTGGCTGGATGCTTCCCCAAAGAGACCTCTCCAAGGCATGCAGCTGCTCTCACCACTGTTGAAAACTATGCACATGTACTCTACATCCCATGTCCCATGACATGCTGTCAAGACTGGATCCACTGGTGTGCTCTGAAGGTAACGTGCACTGGGAGCAGTCCCTGTTCTTTTCAGGGCTGAACATTGTTTTTACCATCAAAAACTTGTGTTTTCCATGTTTCCCTCACGGTGGGCAGTTTGTAAGTACCCACTGCCTGTAAGTACCCACATACAAAGCTGTAGGAGATGGCTCATGGGAAGATCTCCCTTCCTCTCACATCTACACAGCCCTCATTTGCAGAGACCTCAGGGTGGTGACTGTGGGAGGTGATGGTGGGGATGGACAGGGCAGGGAGAGGAGTGTGCTGGCTATGGCAGAAACTCTGGTGTGCAAACTCATACCCAGGCCTTGACTTGAGTGTTCCAGCCCCTGGCACAGCTGCACAGGCCTCCCTCCTCATACCAGCACCACTTCACCCCCTTGTACACAGCCCGGCTGTACGGCTGGAAGCACAGGAAGAGGCGGAGGCGCTTCGCCAGGCTGCAGTAGATAGCCATGGCCACCACAATGAGAGGGGACATGATGACAAAGCCAAGGATGATGAGGGCAGAAGAGCTGTTGTCATCCAAGAAGCTTTTGCAGTAGTGGGCAGCTGAATGCAGAACCTGTGGGAAGAGACAGAGCTTATCGTAGACTTGGTGGTGGATAGGAACAGTGACCAAAGCACTACTGAGCTTCTTGAGCCTTCACACATCTCTTCCCTCTCTCTGAGCCGAGCTTTTCAGGCTGCACTATGTGACTGACAATACATTTTAATCAAGCTTTCAGTTATCAGCACCACTACGAGACAAGAGCATTGCACACTGATCCTAAAGCAGGAAACACTCATCTTTATTAAGTCATCAGAACAGCACAGCTTAGTATTTGATAGACAGAAACCAAATAAAGAAGCCTCCTGCTGCTACATCGATGTGGGTGGCACAACACACTGTAAATGATAACCAAATATATAAGATAGAGCAAGATGGAACATTGTGCAGACGGAGGCTGGTCACCCCATAGCTACCTGCCCTGGTACAGACCCCTCTGTGTAGTGTCTCCTGTGCACACACTGTACTCATTCCTGCTCCAAGCATCTCTTTGGCTTCAAGTGCAGGAAAACCCCTTCACCTCCTGGTGCTGCAAAGCACCCAGCACAATAAGTGGTCCTCACTGTGGTATTTAAAGCCCCCCTTTCATCCTGGCAGCAGATCTGAGTGAAGCTGTTCCGTGGTTCTGCATTAACAAATGCCACAGGCAGCCTCCATGGCCCCAAGCTTTCCTTCTCCAGATTCTTTCAGCAGTAACAGCAAACACAACCCATCATGCTAAAACCATCCATCTAATGGATGTGCAGTGCAGAAAGCAGCCTCTGGTTACCACGAAGGCACTGAAAAGCAGGAACCCAAAGATAAAGGACTGCTCTTGTGAAGCCACGTGCCTATTGAAGCAAAGGCTGTGTTAAGGCTCCTTACAGCAACATGGCTGCTTTTATCTTTTGGCTGCACTCAAAACCCTTTTACATCCTCACAAAACCTTTGCCTGGAGAGCACTTTCTGTTAAAAGAGAAGCTGAGGTTTCCCAAGGTGAGGCTCATGCAGAGGGAGGCTGGAAGGGGTGATTCTGGAGGCAAGCCTCATACTTGTCCCCATTTTAGCTCCAATTTGAAGTCCATGTTTAAGACCTTCAAGGAGCAGTTTCAGATCATGGGAAAAGTGATTTAAGGGCTTTACAGGCTATCTCCTATTGAACCTTCCCTAAAACCCCTCATATCTATCAGGATCTGCATCCACACTACACAGAGGCAGAGGAGGCATTTACCAAGGCGATTACACACCCAAAGAGAATGTACTAGGTTATTTCTTGTTATTTCTTCCTCTTCACCGAACCAGAAGTCATTCTACACACTTGCCCTTTTGTATGGGAAGCTTCTAGCATTTACGGATTGTAAAAGGTGGGTTGCAACCCACACTGAAGAAGGGTTGTGTGATTATTCAGGTAGATCAGGACCCCTCTGATACACTTCTGCTCTCTGCAGGTCCTCCAGAGCCTCCCTCTTTACCCTGTGAGCATCACTCTCATTTGCACCCTATAGTATAATGTTTCCAGAAGGTGTCAGAGCCACAATGGGAACTGCCTGGCTCAGGAGCACACGACTTCCCTCTGAATTCTGCTCCCCTCCAAGTAGCAGCAGCACTGCCCTCTTCTACAAACAACAACCATGACAGACGTCTCCCTGTTCATTAGTTCGCAGGATCAGGAAAAGCTTTTCAGTAGCAGCAGCTGTGAACTGCCATCGTTTCAGGGCAATCCAAATCAAAGTCAAACTTCTCAAAGCAGAAAAGGTATCAGTACAAATGTATCAGCACAGGCCCTTTGTCAGGCCCTTTGAGACAGGGAGCTTGGGTGTTAGATAGGATGCACATATTGCAGTAAAAGGAAGAGGAAAGCTTCTTCTTTCAGTATTTCCACTTCCCTTTAGTTCAGAGCCTGTGGAATGGGGAGACCAAAAGCATCTGTATTTTAGGTCCATTCTTCCTGCTGGGAGAAGGTGCTGCAGTGTGCGGGGTTTTTCCCCAAAGTAGGAAATAAAGAGCTCTTCTAAGTTAGGATAAGCAGCAGAAGGAGTCAGATGGAGCTGGTCTGACAGCTCCTGCCTGTGAGGAAATCAGGACTGCTTTTTTACATGCACACTTGGTCAAGTAATTCCAAACACATTTATAGAAATATAGCAAGGATAAAATGGTAAGCAATGAAACATGAAATCCAGAGGACAGCAAAAAAACTGGAATAAACCTTCCTGATGAAGTAGGCTCATTTGCTGGGGTGGGAAACTGCACAGCACGTTTGGGAACACATATGAATGGTAGATTGGCATAAGCAGGGGATTACTTGTTCCACTAAGCTTTCCTCGTTCTATAATGAGCCATTAGCAGGTCAAACATGATACTCGAGAGGGCTTACTTAAAGGAAAGCACCAAACCCTATGAGAGCCCATGTAGGGCTTGTGTGAATTATGGAGGAGCTCAGGTTGGCAGCTCTCAATAACGAAGGTCAGAGAAAAGAGAGAAATATTGTGACATTAAATGACAACAGCAGCTTTGTCACACCAGGGAATGTCACACGGGAATACAACTTCATTGTCTACTCAAGCTTCTATTTCCCATCACACTGGAAGAAGGGAGGGGTAAAAATCCTTCCTGCCAGCCTTCAGGGGTGCCCACACGGTTGGCATCTCATGTAAGCTGGTTGTGCAATGGTGTAGCTTTATCTCTGGTCACTTAAACAATGTACCCAGTGCAGTGTGCAGGGGATCAGGACCAAGGGGTCCCACGCTCCCCAAGGAGCTGAGCAGTCACAGGCAGCTTCTAGCCCTGTTCTCCTTCCCTCACCCATGAGAGCCTTTCTGTGCTATCCCATTGACTGTGAACGTATGGGTGCCAACCAGCACTTAATTAGTCCAGAAACCATAAAGCCTGTCCTTCCCTAGACAAATGCACATTGCCTGTAGCTGTGTCACAGGCATCAAGCAGGAGAGACCACTCCTTTGCACCACCAAGAACCTGCAGGTCAGTGTGAACAATCATAAACCTGTTCTTGTGAGCCCACCCATAAAACCCTTATGGATGGCCCTGTTTTGGAAGTGGCTGCTTGCAGCCAAATGGAGCAAGGCTTACTTACTTGAGAATGGCATTGGAAGCCAAAGTAAACCACCACAATGGTAGGGAGCAGCACAATGGTGAAAATCACAAACATCAGGAGCAGATTCATGAGAAAGACCAAGAGGTTCATGGTGGCAACCAGCAGGGTCCAGGCCAAGCAGCACCAGGTGCTCCGTCTCTCCCTGGGAAGGAGCTGGTCATCCATATCATATGGTGGGAGGCTTGAAAGCATCCGAGACTTCTCTGAGAGGTTTCCTGCTCCAAAGTCCTCAGTGTCCTGGCCAGACATTCTTCAAGAAGATCACTGATGAACCCACGCTCTTATCCAAAAGGGTTTCTTTGCTTCTGGCCACAGATCTGGGAAGGAATTTGCAGAGGCTTTTCCTACCTCTTCCACAAAGGGACAAGAATACTTAACCAGAGATCATAATGGAGCAAGGAGGGAAAGGCCTCTTTTGGGCACCTGCTTTCCCAGCACCCAGCACAGGTTGTTTCCTCTCCGAATGTTCTCCAGCAGTGCCCCAACCTCAGTTTCAAAGCATATGTGGCTGCTGGAGGCTTGGTGATTGCTATTATTTTGGGTTTGAATCCATAGTACTACTGAATTTGCTCTTCTTCCTAAGATTATGATCCCAAGAGATCCCAAACAGTTGCTGTCTTAGCTTTGATAGGCTGCTCACTTCCAGAGAGTGCCCAGCTTTAGTATCCTCCACCTTTGAGCACAGCTGTTTGCTAAGAATATCAGGCTTAGGCACTTTCAGACCGCTCTTGGACTTCAAATCATCTTTCCATGCTCTTCGCCCTGTACCCAAGTAAATATTCCTGCTCAGCTTTCATCCAGATGAAGTGACCAGTGAAGATAAGCTGCAGTTCCTCCACACTTTGCCTTGCTGGGGTCCTCGTCCACACCTTGCAGAGCTGGAAGCATACACTGGAGCGTGTGCGGTTTCAGCGCTCTCAGCTGCCTGCAGTCACAGCACTCAGACACAAGCAGTCTCTTCCTCTCTGAGCTGGCTCTGAGATTTGCAACACTGCTTGTTTACAGAGGAGATCCTGAAGCTGCTTTCTGTGCTAGCCAATCCTTTACATCTGTCTCACTGCTGGAGTGATTTAGCACGCAGTGCCCAAGAGCCACTCTCAAACTATACATTCCCAGGTCAAGATGGTCCCTTTTCAGTTGTGATCATTCAGCCTCTGATTAATTTTTTGGTTTCTCTCCAGAGTAAAAAAACCTCAGAGCAATGGATACTAATCACAATATACCTCAGAAATCTGCTCTCTGCACTCATCATTGTTATTGTCTGCAGAACAAATGAGTACTCTTCTAGTGAAGGCAAAGCAATTACCAATTATTTCATCTGCCTCATGAGCAATATTAGTGAAGAATTTCAGTAATACCTGCACATTTATGTAGCCTTTTAGCTGCATTCATCTCTGCATGATCATAGTACTGCAGGAGGGAGAAAACTTCCTTATCTCCAGAGGAAACTGAGGCAGCACAGGTCTTACCTGAAGGCTGAGCTTATCTATGGCACAAGTCAGGGAAGGAATCCAGAGTCCTGTGTCCCAGTGTGATGCTCAGAAGATTCTGCCTTGGAAAAAGGTTATCAGAAAAACAAGCTTCACACAACGCTAAATGTAAGATGATTTTATAACACAGACGAGTGCTAGCTTTCCTTCATTAAGTTGTTTAAAGTTGGACATTTTGGGTGCTCATCTTCCTGCTGCTTTGGGGGTTTTGGTGTGTGTATCTGCCTTATTTACTGCTGGCCCATTAGAAGAGCTCTAGCATATGATAACTTAGGGCTAGCAGATCTCTGGGCAGCTGTATCCAAACACACCATGGCTTAACAACAGCCTCCAACCATTTCAGTAGTAAGAGGTGATGAGAGCAACACAAAATGCAGGCTCAACATCCATTGCTTGTAGGTGAAGAGAGTCCTGAACCGTCTGAACCTGCCTCAGCAGAGAGAAGTGAAGCCGGAAGCACAGAACTGAATAGAAGGGGTTGCAGGAACCATGGCATAAGCTGAATTTCCCTATGGAATACTGCCCCGAGGAGGCCTATTTCTTTCCATTAAAAGATTACTCTTGTGTTCGGTTACCCCACCTAGCTGGAGCGCTAAAGAACATCTTGTGTACCACAATGTACCGCACACCCTAATCAGAGGGAATAATGGTTTTCCTTGTGCTTCAACCTGAAAAATGTATCTGAAAATTACTTCTTTAAACTGATTACAAATCCATTTACCGCAGCTCTGCATTGTAATAACTGTGTCCCACATCTGAAAGCGTTCCTCTACTTTCTCATTTTCAGATGTCAAGCACTGCAGCGGGGGTTTTGTGTACTAACTCATCCCAAGGTTTACAATTGATTTCAAAAGCCCTTCAGCTGACAGCTCCATTTGGGTTTAAACAAGACTGCAAACCCCAGGAGCAGCTCTGCTTGGACAGGCATGTTCCTGGGAGAAGGGGAACAGGGGGAACAAGGGGAACAAACTGTGAAAATGGCTTAGGAATACATGTATGAGAGAGAGAGATCTAAAAAGGCAGAGAGGAACAACCTCATCAGAGGATGCAAGTCCATTTTCATCTTGTTCCACCCATTTTCTTCAGTGCACTCTTGGGCTGAACCTGTCCTAGGGGAGAATGCAGGATAGCAGCTTTCTCTCAAGCTGCAGAATCTCTTCATAGATCTATCCAGACATCCAGAGGGAAATCACAATTGAATCTGTCCTGCTTTCAGTTGCTGCCCAGCCAGACGCAGTGTTAATAAAGCTCTGAATCCGTGCAGGAAAGCAGATGGTGCTGGATGTAATAAGTGTGACAAATGGCAGGGAGGCTCCTAAAGAGTCTCAGTATTTACGCTGCCAAGCTCACAACCATTGATTTAAATATGTCCTGGTTTTCAAGCTTGATTTATGTCTGCTCAGTGGAGAAAGGACAACACAGACACAAAGCAAAATCATAGGAGGTGGAATCAAAGTAAGATTCTATTAAGATCGCTATGTTGGTGCTGGGCAACTGAAAATTCTACCCCAAAATCACTTCACTGTGTTGTTTTAGGGCAGCACAGAGCTTCTACAACTCCGCAGAGAGCAGGATTGACTGCTCTGTGCTGCTTGCCATTCTGTATGTCTTAACACAACATTGTGTTTCTACCAGAGCCCAGCGGAAGGAATACCTCTGGACTGAATTCAGTGCTGGCATTTAACCTGCACAAACCTGATGCAGATGGAACCAATCCTGAGGATTCTCTAAGCCTGATTCTCAGACCCCGAAGGGCAAAGAACAACCTAACCTCCATCCTCCTGGCTGTGTTTTGCCTGCCTGTTCCCACAAAGGAGCTGTGTCAGTCAGCTCTGTGGAGTGAAGCTTCCCTTTGGGAGTCCGAAGTGGTGAAAAGGAGGGATGAAATGTGTGCAGAGGACACTTCTGTCCCCACATCTGTGCTTCCCCTGACCAAAATCATTCTTCAGCACTAAACTCCCACTAAACCAGACAAACAACCCAATAAACCATCAACAACTGCTACTGAAACCAGCCTGGAATAACCAGGCTGATGGAGTCACATGGATCTGAGGAATGTTTTACATTGGCTTCGAGCATTTCTCTGCCATTCTGATTCTTTGCAGATCCAGTGTGCTCTGTTCCATGATGTCCATTACAAGCTCTGCCAGTCTCCTGCTGACCGGTGTGACCATTCCAGCTTACAGATAGATGCTCCAGCTAACGAAGAGGGACAGGAAAAGGAAAATGAAACAGTTTTGTACTTGTTGAACCAAGAAAATATTGAGCCTGTGTTCCTTCCTTTTCCACACAGCTTTTACATCTGAAAACAGTCAGAAATCTGGAGTTTGTCTGCAAAGATCAGTATAAAACCAAACTGGGTGCCCAAAGGACCAGAAATTCCAGTTTATTAGCAAAACCTTTTACAATAACATTCATTTTAGAGTAATACTTGTTTGTATGTAATTAACAACAGCAAGAAGCATAAAAACATGCTCATGCAGTCAGATATTCAGGTATCTGTAAGTGTTGATAGTTTAAGTGGCTAAAGAAGATATAAATGATGCTTAACACTTCAGTAGCTCTTGCATCTCTAGAAGGCAGCCTGGACACATTATTTTACCCTTCATGGAACACCATTCTTTCCTTTTCCTTTGGAAAAAGCCCACACATCCTAATGATTCTAACAACCATGTGAGGTTGGTGTCAAAACCCAGCAAGAAATATCCCCCAAGCCTCTAACAGCGTGAAATTCCACATCCTTTACAATCCCCCGCCCAAGAGTGGGAAAGACTTGAGTTACGGAGCCATAGCTAACAGGAGCACTATTGTTCTGAGATGCTGAACTAGCGATGACTAAAGATGATCAGGCAAATTCTTTGGTTCTCTGATGCCAGGACACTGGTTGCTAAGAAATCACTGTCCTGTCTCTATAATGACAGCACCATCTCGTGGTGTGCTGCAGGCCATAGAATTCCATTTCACATCTCATAATCTCCTGCAAACGGAAGGGTGCTGTTAAGACCCAGTATGGAATTCTTCCATCACTGAAAACAGCACAAAAGCTTTTCATGCTGCTTTTAGCATTGCTGGTTTAAGCCGAATGAATGATAATTTTCTTGTGGTTAACATCATGCCTTCTATTCACAAAATCCCACAGTGGTTTGGGTTGGAAGGGAGCTTACAGCTCATCCAGTTCCAGGCAGGGACCCCTTCCACTGGAGCAGCTTGCTCCAAGCCCCTGTGTCCAACCTGAACACTGCCAGGGATGGGGCAGCCACAGCTTCTCTGGGCACCCTGTGCCAG